>PVKB01004562.1:0-135406 GCA_004027205.1 Ctenodactylus gundi
GTGTCCCAGTCTCAGGTTCCCGCTGAGCCGAGGAAGGACCACTTGCATGGGGCAGGTTGACAGGCCACAAATCCTACTTGTTTTCTTTATTTCATTTTTACTGCACCCTTTATTTTTTTTATTTTCAATTTTTTTTCCTAGTTCCTGTTCTGTGCTAGTTTATGTTAACACTCTTCTAATTTATTAATAAACTTCCATTGCTGACCCTGCGTATGAACACGGTCTTTCTTTTTTGTACTTGTGGCTAACACATCCCTGGTTGTTTTCCCCTTGAATTGATTTTAGTGTATGCTCGTGATATATAATAATTATCTCCATTGGAGAATTGCTGCATATAATTGTCACATATTAATGATTCTCTTACTTCCCTTCCCCTCCCAGTTTTCCTATCTCACTCTTTTGTCAAAGGCCCTGCCCATCTTCACATTGCTTACCTTGCTGGTTCTTCTCTTTTTTGTTTCTGTTTAAATTATTTGTATTTTGTGTTTCTCATTTAAGAGAACCATACTTGCTCTTTGTGTCTGACTTACTTCATTTGGTATTATGATGTTAATGTGAATCTATTTTTCTACAAATCTCTCTTCATGGCAGAGTAATACTCCAGTGCCCATTTATGCATTTTTTAACCCCTAGCTATGGGCATACAGATTGCTACTAAGATTTAGGTGTTATGAGTTGTGCTGCTATAACCATAGGTATGTGTTTATCTCTGCAATATAATGATATAGGCTCTCTTTGGAAAATATCCAGTAGAAATATAGCTGGGTCAGATAGGTTTGGAGGAATCTCTGCACTGATTTCACTTGTGGTTGTCCTCGTTGAGAGTCCCACCATCATTGTGGAAGGATCCCTTGCTAGCATTTTTTGTGATTTTCTCATGTTTGTGGAAGAAATTCTTTTTCTTCTTTGTAGTACTGGTGTTTGAACCTACAGGTTTCCTGCCCAGTCTTCTGTTATATTTTATTTTGAGACATGGTCTCATTAAGTCACTAAATTTCCTTACCTGAACTTGAACTTGATATTCTCCTGCCTTGGGCCTAGGTCCTAGCTATCTTGCTGATTGTGACATGAAATTCACTCGCTATTCATAGAAGCCACTCTCTGGGTGTGGTCATGTGGCCCCTCTCCCATCTTCAAGCCAGCAAGGGCTCCTCAAATTCCTCACATATCCTATCTTGTCCATTCATGCTGCTCACTGGAGAAAGAACTCTGCTTTATTTCTTTACTTATTTATTTATTTTTGAGACCCTGTCTCACCGTGTAGTCCAGCTTCTGGTCGTGACCTGCTGGTCCTGAACTTACTCACCCTGGCCAGCTAATCATTATGAGGAGCTGGGGATTTGAACCGAGGCCTTGCACATACTAGGCAAGTGCTCTAAACATCGAGCTATGCTTTCAGTCCCTGTGCTCTGCTTTTAAAAGACTCATGAGTGCAGGTCAGAGCCATTCAGAGAAACCCTTAGGTGAAGATCAAGTGACTAGTAGCCTTAGTTACATCTCCAAAATCTTTATCCTGCAACATAATTTTGAGCAGAACAGCAAGGGATGAAGCTGGCTATGGCCACCTTAGAATTCTTCCAGATACAGAGAAGTTAGTGAAACAGCAGTGTTAGTCCTGAGTTTTCTGCCACTGCCTAATGTGCTGTACTGTGCATTATGCCCACAGAAGATACTTTCTACGATTTCAGTATTTTCAAATTTACACTGATTTTGTGACCTCAAATAATCTTAGGGAATAGTCCATGAGCACTGACTTTGTTATTTTCCTGCTGCTGGGACAGAATACCTGATATTCATCATTTAAGGGAGGGAAGATTCATGTAGCTCGCAGTTTCCAAAGGTCTCACATCGTCTGTTCATGGGCAGCCAGTGGACAGTAGCAGCACATGGCAGAGCCTGGAGAGCTGCTCACCCCATTGCAGACAGAAACCAAGTGAAATCAGGAACAAGTCCCTGCCCATTACCATAGCAAGCACTTCGGAAAAGTGTGTACTTTACTGTTGTTGGGTGGACCATTTTTATAGGTATCTGTTAGGTATGGTTGTTTTATGGTGTTTTTCAAACCCTCTTTCCTTATTCATCTTCAGTTAATTCTATTTATTATTGAAGTGGCCAACTATTATTAAGGAACTGTGTACGTCTTCCTTTAAGCTGTGAGTTTTTGTTTCGTTTCTATTGCTGGTTTCTTGTTTGATGCTGATGATTGTAATTTTTATATCTTCTCAACGCATAAGGTTCTTCCTCGTCTCTTGTTACAATTTTGACTTCAGGTCTATTACGTCTGATGTTAGCATAGCCACTTGCTATGGCTTGGATCTGGAGTGTTACCCAAAAAGACTCATGTATTTGGGCGTAATGCAGTAACTGTGGAACTGTGTGCTGTTGGGAAGTAGGGCCTGGCTGGAAAGGGCAGATGCGTGGGGTTTGATCAGGAGGGATCATATCAACTTGCTGAGATTAGGGGTTTCCCAGGGCAGAGCTTTCGGATGCGTTATTGACTCTGGGGCCTGAGAGTGAGGGACGGGCAGCTACTCTGCTTGTTGGGAAGCCTATATGGTAGCTTGACACAAGTAAACGAAGGAAGAAGAAACGTTACGGCTTCTCCCTGGGAAAGCTCTGGCTTCTTCCCTAGTCCCCAGATGGCTCTGCATTCACTCGGCTTCTGTCTGCAATGGGGTGAGCGGCTCTCCAGCCTCTGCTTTGTGCCTTCACAGGTGCCAGCTGCCCATGAATGGACTGTATGAGACATCCTGAGACTGTGAGTTACAATAAATCTTTCTGCCCTTAAATTGTGCATGTTGAATATTTTGTCTCAGTAACAAGTAACCCAGACACCACTCATAATGACCTCTGGTTATAGTATGCACAGATTATGTTTTCATCCTTTCTCTTTCAGTCTACTTGTGGATTTGAATCTAAAGTGAGTCTCTTGTACAGAATATGTAGTTGATATGCATTTTAAATAACCACTGCCCGATCTTTATTCAACAGCTTTATTTAGATGTAATTCATGCATCGTGCAATGCAACCATTTAAAGTGTGTGATTCAATGGCTTTTGGTAGTTTAATTTTCAAAATTATGTAGATGTATACAATTTTCTATTTTAACCAGTCTTCAGTATACAATTGTTAGATTTTAAAAACATTCACAATGTTATGCAGCCATTACCACTATTTCCAAAACCCTCCCATCGCCCAAAGAGAATCTCCATAACCATTCGGCAATGACTACGTTATCCACCCACCCACTTCACCACTCACCTAAGGCTTCCTGGTAACCTGCGCTGTTACTTTCATTGCTGCTCTTTGCTTCTTCCTTCTTTCAATTCAGTCTAAAGGATGCTTTGTTATTTCTTATAGGGGAACTGTACTAGTGATGAGCTCCCTTAAGTTTTGTTTATCTGAAAATGTCTTAATTTCTCTTCTGTTTGTGAAAGTAAGTTTGGCCAGATACAGCATTCTTAGTTGACAGGTTTTTAATTTTAGTACTTTCTTTTTTTCCCCTTTATCCCTCCCTTTCCTTTCTTTCCTTTTTGTAGTCCTGGAGCTCAAACCCGGGACTTCCTGCATGCTGGGCAGCACCCTACCACTGAGGCACATACCCATTTTCCCTTTTAGCACATTAAATACGTCATTATATTGCCATCGGGCCTTTCATGAGCTGATGAAAAATAAGCTGTTATTGTCAGTATAAATCTCTTGTGACAAGTACTTTTTCTCTGGATCTTCTGTCTGAATAGCTTGATTATGTTTGTTAGTGTTATCTCTGAATTTTATCTCCTTTACAGTTCCTTGAGCTTATTGGGTGTATATATTTGTGCCTACTGTTGAAATTTAGTTTTGGCTCAATATTTCTCTGATTTTTTTTCTCCTGCCTTCTCTCCTCTCCTTCCAGTGTCCTATTGTGTGTTGTGATGTTTGGTGGTATCGCTTAAGCTAAGAATCTCTCGGGCTCTGCTCAATTTTCTTAATTCTCTTTTTTCTGTTCCTCACACTAGGCAATTTTAGTCAACCTATCTTCAAGTTCACAGATTCTTTTGTCTGCCCATGTGTACTGTTGAACATTTTAAGGGAAATTTCCATTTCACTTACTGTATTTTTCATAATTTTTATTTGGTTCCCTTTAATACATTTCTTCTCTTTTGTAAGACAACAGTTGTATTCTGAAAACAAGAACAAAGGGACAGAAGCTAACCAGAAGGCCTTGAAGGCAGCTGTCTCACATTCTTTTGTTTGTAAACATTCTCCTGGTTTCTTTCAATTCCTTATCCTAATCAATGTGCTGGTTTCCCTTATCTCTGTTCATATTTAAGACACTTAAAGTATATATGTATTAAGTCCAATTCCTGTCTCCCAAGGGATAGTTTCTGTTAATCCCCTCCACCCATTATAGGACTACACCTCCTTGCGTCTTTGCATGACTTCTATTTTTTTCTACTGAAAACTACAAATTGTGAATATTTTGATATGTTGACTCTGGAGATTCTGACTCCTCTCAGGATTTATTTTTGCCACTTGCTTTGGCTTATTAAAGTTTATTAATTTTTCTAATCTGTCTTTTTAAGGACTGTGTTTTCTGTCATGAACAGTCTACGAAGTCTATATTCACTTAATTTAGAGGTTAACTAGTTGTTCAAGAAGCATTTCCTTAAATGCTTGGAGTAAAAAGTAAAAATATTCTCTAGATCTTAGTAGACTGGCACTATAGTTGGATGCTCCTTCAACATTTAACCAGGCTTTTTACTTTTCTTAGCCTTTATTTTCTGCTTGTGCTGAGTCTAAGAATCAGATGCAAGTGAAGTGGTATGATATTCTCAGGTCTTTTGTGGATAGGAGTCTTGCTTTGGGCAAACATATGGTTTTCTAGACACTCAGGTATACCTGGTTAAATGCTAAAGGCTCTCACTCTCCAAAGTATCTTATTCCTCAGTCTTTCCTCCAAAGCTTTTGGAGTATTTATTGTTTGTTCTAGGCAGCAGTTTATTAATTTGCCTTCAAATTTTTTTTGAGGACCATACTCTGCACAGTTGCTTTCTCATTCTGAGAGAATTTGGAATTATGTGAAACAAAGGTCATTAATCCCCTTTTCCGTCACTCCAGGGAGCTCCCAGGTAGGTTCAGACACACAAACACAGCTGCTTGGAAATAAGGTCCCCTTCCTGCAAAAAACAGGAACTCACACTCGGATTGTAGGCTGCCATCTTCTAGAGCAAATTTCACTACCATGAAGTTCTCCAACCCTGTCTCAATGGCTTTTATCATGATTCAGCATTCACACTGTTGCTGTACACAATTGACTATATTCTATTTCCAGTAAAATTGATTCTGAGAGTTTTCCCCTTCAGCATTTCTTGGGAAGGATTGGTCCTCAATCTTCTTTCTGTAACATCAGTCGGTTCTATCAGTCAGTACTATTAGTAAATTTAAAACCTTTTGCTAACACCTTAACTTGTTTAATAGTGTAAATTATTTTCTGAAGGGATTGGCAAATCATAAAAAATACAACTAGGAATTTTTCTGTCATTAATGAACTCATGAGGATCAATAAAATGATTTATTTAATATATGCAAAGTCAAAATCTCTTTGAACACTTACATTTTTACAAGTTCATATAAACATAACAATACTGTTCCATATAAATTTTTGTATAAACAATAAAGGAAATATACACATTATTTTCTCTTTTCTTTTAGTGCTTTCAAAGCACAAAATATACAATATACAGAAGACTTTCTGTTGTCACATGCAAGAACAAATGCCTGGGGGTAGGGCAGCCTCAGGTGCACTTTGTAATGTCTCTAGGCAAAAGAGTAGAGAGTTGGAGGTAGATTGTTTGGTGACTGTCCCTGCCCCTGCCCAAAGAAAAATAAGTTATCCAAATAGCAGCTTCTTACTCTTTGCTTCAAACTATCCTGAATATTGCATGTTTAAAAGGCACAACTAGGGATTGTTGAAAACTTTGCTCAGCACACACAAGATCACCACTTCAATTCCATATGCTTATTCTTTCTAAAGGATGTGATAAGAATGCTAAGTAGTCTTCCATTTTGCTAGTGGCCCCTAGTCACTCTGAAAATGCTTGGAATGAGAAAGTTTAAATTAGCGAACACTTATTACCTATGGTAGGGGCAGCAATGTTTTTTATGAATTTAGCCTGCTGAGTTAACACCATCTTCCTCAGTTGGGGAAAGAAACAACAGAACAGAAATTAATACGTATAGCAAAAATTCTTAGGGCAAAAGCCCAATGTTTACTACCAGATTATCACCAAAAAAAAGCTCCACTGCTTCTTCTTAGACTATGGAAGGTGACTCCCTTGACTCAAACATTTTAGGAGGCTTCACCAATATCCCATTCCATTCTACAGGACAGAAAACTTGTCTTTTTTCCCCCACTGATCTTCAGATTAATATGATGATCTGCTGTCAATATGATTAACATCATTGAGAAGGTAGTGGGAATCTATTTTTTCTAGTACCTTTTCAAGGTACTGAATTAAGACTCGCCTTTTAAACCTGAAAATAAAAGAGAAATTTTATTAACCAAAAGATACTTAGAGTATTTATGACATACAAGGCACTGTGTGAGATACAAAATCAAGTTCTTAATCTACAAGGGAATAGAAAAGTTGTCTTCATGGAAATATATGGTTAAGAATGCCAACTGAGAAACCCAAACTCACATTAGTGTAGAACAATGAATAAGTGGAACTCAGATAAATTTCTATGAATTTAATACCCAGGAAAGACAGTCTTAACTATGAGTGAGGACCAGAGTTTGAGAAAATCAAGGCAGAGCTTATTTAACTCTTTGTCTTGCATTAGGCCCAACTGCTAAACAAAACAAAACAAAACAAAACAAAACAAAATCCCAGCGAGTTCCTGCTTATACCCACCGTGCTGCTTCCTTGATGGTAAATTCAACAAATTGTTTCTTCATCTCCAGGGGTCCCTGCACTTCTTCAAGCAAAATGAAAATTCTTTCATATTCTGAAGATATTAAAATAACCACAGTATTTTAAAAATGTGAATGAGAAATAAAAAAAATTATTACACAGCCTCAATAATCACTATTCATGGGTGGAAAGTTAGTATTTTAAATACATCAAAATGTCAGCATATCTACTAAGGAAAGTCTTGTAAACACTAACTAAATGTGGAACTCTGAATAATGGCCACTCACAGTTGCCCTTATCCCTGGAGACTGCAAATACTTTACTTTATATATCTCATTTGCAGTTATATCTAAACTAAGGATGTTGAGATGTGGAGATTAACCAGGTTCATGCATGGGGGTCTAATGTAATCACAAGAATCACTGTTAAGAAGGAACAGTAAAAGTGAAAGAGAAAAGATGTAAGGAAAGGAGTACAGGCCAGAGACCAGAAGTGCTAATGCTACTGACTAAAAGGCAGAGGAAGGGGCAATGGGCCAAGGAATATGGGCAGCCTTTGGAAGAAGCACTGGCTCGCCAAAACCATCATTTTAGCCTGATGAAAATATCTTCAGAATTCTAGCTTTCATAATTGTAAGTTGATAAATTAGTGTTCTTTCAAGCTACAAATCTTGTCATAACTTTTTCACAGTAGCAAAAGGAAACTGTCACAAGAAGCAAAGGGGAAAGGTGACTGTATATTTTATATGTTAAAGCCAGAATTGCTTTAAAATTTTTGAAAGCCTGTGTTGTCCAAAAATGTGCCTCAAGAGTTCTCTTGCATTTATTCTGAATCATCAAATGAGGGACTCCTTGTTGTATTATCGATAGATGTTCCTTCTGTACTTACTTCGTCCAAACTTTCGAACTTCCTTCATTAATTGATGTTTTATATCAGCGTTGATTCCTTGTGCCATTGCAGGAGTGATTTGCAATGTATTTGGCACAGTCCTCAAAGTAGATGCTATTGCAATTTTTTGGTCATCTACAGAGAGATTGCAGTTTTGAGCTCCTCCTCCAAGCACATTATTACCAGGCTCATGAATTAGTCCCTCATTTCTGAGACCAGTGACGTCATCAGGGAATTGGTTGGATGTAACACCATCTCCTGCCACATTCATGAACTCTGCTGGAGCAGATTTTGACAAGAAGCCATCAGGTGAGTCTTGCCCATTTTCCATCTTCTCATCATGGGCATCATGAATGACAGTGACATCTGGAAATCAAATTAAGAAGTTGAGCTGTGAGGTGCGTAAATTATGTCAACTCTGAAAGTATATCACTGTGCAATGTTTTTTATTTCGTAAAGCAGGAGGATGCACCAGGTGGAAATCTGGAACCTTTCAAGTTGAATTCAAGAATTCAATACAAAGAGACCATCTTCTTTCCTCCTGCCACTTTGAATACATATAGACATGAAGAGAGCACGACCAGGTCAGCCTGGCACGCTTTACAAAATGAAAAGCAACACACTTCACTTGATGTCATGCTTTCCCAGTCACATATAATCTGCCATATTTACTAAGATTGAAGCTGGACAGCTTATGTGGACCACATTCTGCCTCCTGTTTAATCAAAATTCTTAAGAAAATCTGAGTAGTGGTGTCTCTGGGGCTAAAGACCCTATCTTTACTCCATCACCAGAAATCTCTCTCTGGATATGATTCCCCTCATTATTCTTTTCTGCATGGAAGAAATGGGACTCCTTTTACTCCAGGTCTGTCACCTCTGTCATTTATTCATTTTAAATTATGCCAGGTGCTTGGGATCAGCAGTGAGCAAGACAGACATAAAGTGCCCCTGTGCTTACAGAACTTCCACTGCTATGGAGAAGCGAGGCAGGTGAGAACCACAATTCCGCCAGACAAGTATTGTGGAACAAGCAAGTGGAATGTGAGAGGGAATCTCAGTGGGGCCTCCAGGGCATGTGGCTGGTGGCAAGGCCCCCTGGGAGGTATCTTCTGAGCAGAGCCTGAGGAGGAGGTGGAGCAGTCTGTGAAGATGCAGGAGAGTGCAGGCAGAAGTGAGGGGGAACAGGGGCCCAAGTCAAGGACCAACAAGTAAAAGACAGAGGCACAGCGAGAGAGGAGATTGCCAGGACCCAAGTGAGGACAGGATGGTGTGGATAAGCCATGCTGAGCCAGTGGACCACAGTCCCAAGTTCAGGATGTGTTGAGTGTGCCTAGGAACCTGGAGAATGGGTTATCAGAATGGATATGACCTCATATCATGTACATGCAGGGCACTCGGGCTGCAGGTGAGGAATGAGTTAGGAGCAAGAATTGGAACTAGAGGATGGACAGAAATGGTGAGATATAGGGATTATACTCAAAGCCAATTTCCAGGATTTGCTACATATATGGAAGCAAGAGAAGAATAAGAGAATTATGGTGACTCTTAGATTTGTCACCTGAAATGCTGGGTAAATAATAGTGCCAGAAGTGTGCATGAGCCAGCATACTATTGCTCTTGAGAATGGACTGTGCTTAATTCTTCCTGATTCTGATCCAATGGCTTAGGGTTAACAGCTTGGCATCAACAATGTCAGTATTATTTACACTAAGGAAACCTGAAATCACTATAAGGCAGTTTGCCTACTCTCTAGCCCCACAGGTGCTGCAGCTTTACCAGCACATTAGCTGCCATGCAGGATGCCAGCAGGGCAGCTTTGGAGGAGGGTGGGGTAGATAGTTCATTTGAAACCCACAAAAGCTATGTCACGTGTCTACTAGACATCTAGGGAGATACTACATCCACAGTTAAATCAGAGTGTGGTGATGAGGAGTGAATCATCATCTAGAGCTATAAATATCAGAGTTATCGAAACAGAAATCAAATTTATAGCCTCAAGACAATGTGGGTCACTTAGGGAGAGGTCCTGAGATTATGCTTTGGCGTCCTATAATATTCAAAAATGGGGGAAAAAAGCAGAAAAGAAGGTGGAAAGAAGTCACATTTAGGGAAAAGAAAACAAGATATATCTGGGAAGGTTTCCATGAAGAAGGGAGTGAACAACTATGTCACATGCTGCTGGAAGGAACAGCAGTGTATAGCAGACTTCAGGGAACCTGAGAGTGACTTCAGCATGGTCAAGGTTAGTACTGACTTAGAGTATGAAAAGGAGGTGACACTACAGAGAGGAAATGCAGACCCACCCTCCTAGCAAGCCCTCCTAACTCTTGCAGTCACTCTCATTGGTTACAGCAAACGTGCTCACAACCTTCCAGTTCTCCACCAGTTACCTTTATTTATTTATTAAGCTGTGTTTTAATCACTAATCACTCTTAGCACTATGCATTAATTACTATGTAATTATGGCTTTTCCCTCTATAAACTGAGATCCTTGAATCAAGGTCTCTGCTACCCGTAAGGACTGTTGTACCTGTTACATAGATGGTTTAATAATGGTGTACTTAATGAACAAATCTGAACAGAATAAAAGGAACACACATACAAGAAAAGAAAACTGTGGCATCTTAGTCTCCTAGGAGTTGTACAGAAATCCCAACTGCTACTCTGTACCTGGATGTACAAGGGTTGGTTTTAGAAGGTTTGGGTAAGATGGGAGCCACGAGGCTGAGAGTGGCTCCTTTGTGCCCACGTGGTTAGCTGCAGTAGATGTTGGTGGCTTCTTCAGCAGCAGGGACATACTCCGCCTTCTCTTAGCTGACATAGGACTGGGCTCTCCAGGACGCTTCATTTTATTTTGAGGCCCTGCCACAAACTCATCTGCTTCATCAATCATCATTCCCTGAAAACCATCAGTGAACATGTATCATTAAAGGCAAAAATTCACCTGTCAGGAAACTGCAGGCCTCACATGTGTGAGAAACCCAATCATGCATTTAATCATTTTCATGTCAGTCACAGGCCAAGCATTTACCATCTGTTTTTAGAAAATGCAACTCAATTTTAATCCCATTTAAGTGTAATAAGGAGAACACGAATATACATGGTGATGTTCAAAGTCAAACCTACTACAATAAAGATTAATTGGCAAGCCTATAAAATGAGAGCAGTAACCAAAATGGGAAAAACACATAGTTAACTTTTTGGAGAAGTATAAGCCAGTTTGCACTAACATGTTGGCAAGGGAAATAAGTTCTTCTGGTGCTTTCATGCTTTAAATTCATTGTTAAAAACATACTAGAGTGATACGTGCATATGTAGTTATGTTTACAGAGGCACCATTCACAACAGCTAAGCTCTGGAAACAGCCCAGATGCCCATCCAGGGATAAATGAATAAAGAAGATGTGGCATATATACACAACAGAATATTAGCCATAGAGAGGAAAGAAATCATGTCATATGCAGGAAAATGAATGGACCTTGAGACCATAATGTTATATGAAATAAGGCAGGCTCAGAAAGTTAAATGTCATGTTTTCTATTATATGAGAAACCTAAAATACAAATAAGCAAATGAATGAATAAATAAAAGAGATGATGGAAAACTAGAAGGTAGGCTCTTGCTGATGGGGAAGCAAATCAAGGAAACGCAGGAGGTAAGGAAGGGGGTGACTGGAAATGCTCGAGATACAGTATATGTCTATACTAAATTGGCAAAACAAACATGCACTAAAAAGAATCAAAAGAAACATTGGTTATTACTACACAGAATGTTACATAGATGGTGAAAGGCAGCCAGTTGGAAAATATGATTCCTTCACTCACAATCTCAGGGGCAGACTTAAATATGTCCACCTTGGTGCTGGGCAGGGAGTAAGGGGGCTTTTCACTCTTGGAGATTGATAAAAAAATGGAAGCCAGCAGTATAAAGGCTGGCTAAAAGCTATTTTCATTTGAGAATAATCCAGGAATATGTGTCTTATTATTTAAACAAAATCATGGTACATGAGTTTTCCAAAGGACTTTCCCCCGACAACCATATAGAAAAGGGGAAACATTTTCATTTTGACTGAGTGTCTGCTACCTGCCCAGTGATGTTCTAGCAGAGCATGTATACTAACTAACTTAATAGCCCACAGAACCCTGTCAGTTAGATGGAATTATTATCCCCAGGGTTACATATTAAGAAACCAAAGCACAGAAAGATTTCTTTTTGGCACCTGTTTGTGATACAATAATTACAACCATTTGGGGGAATTGGTACATATACATCATATCTTGATCATTTTTATCTCATTTCCCTCTCCCCCCTCTCTTTCTCTCTTGCTGTCTCCTTAAAAACATCTGCTTCCCTGTTTCCTACCATTTAGTCACAGATTAACTGACTATGGGCTGAGGTAGAGGACCTCTGAGTCCAGTTTCATTACAAAGAGATTACTGCATGGTCTTTGCCTTAATCTGTGGTCTTTTCCATGAATGCAGATATAAGTCCATTCATTTTCATGCTTAAATGGCCAACTCGGTGTAACACACACACACACACACACACACACACACACACACACACACACACACACTCATGTACACCTCACACTTAGATCTCTAGAATAACTCAAATAAAGTGAAATCACCAAGTACTTTATATTTTAAGGCACACATTCTTCATAGCTTGTTTAGAATAAGGCATGTTCGACCTGTGGCTCCACAGTTGCTTGCCCATTTCTTTAAAATTTTATAAAAACAACTATAAAAGCTAAAGAATTTTTTGTTATTTATACACATTAACTATATTTTATGTTATATATGTGGCCCAGGACAATTCCTCTTCATTCAAGGCAGGCCATGTAAGCCAAAGGTAGGACACCCCTTGTAGAGAACTACAGATCTAAATAATGGAAGTAGGGGAGATAATTGGTGATGTTAATTTTAAAGGAAATAATTTGTATGGCGGCAGACATGGATTCAACTCTTGGCTCTTACAAAAACTATGCCACAGTGTTTTGACATTTGACCACTGTACGCCTTGATTTCTTCTTACTAAAGAGCAGGCAATAACATTCACCTTGCAAAATGGTTACAAGTATTAAAATGTAATCATTTAAAACAATAGCCTCTGTTAGGTGCTCACTCCACTAATGGCAGCTATTTACTCAAGCACACATTTGTGCTTTAAGAGTTTCCCATTTTTCCATCCATGAAGAGCCCTAATATCATATTTTATCTGAGTTGTATTCACCCTGCCAAAGGAAGAGAATTACAGTAAGACGATCTCAATTAAAGCAGAAATAGAAATAGGTATCTTACTTTTTTATCTTGTTTAAATGGATTGCCAAAAGTATGCAGTCTTTTTGGTTGATCTGGATCAATCTCTCGTAGAGGAGAAGGTAATGTTTTCAGATATTCTTGATAGTTACCCATTTGTGCCACTGGAACACTATGAAGGGAATCTGTGAAATCACCAGCAAAGAAATTGATGCTGTCTGGATGAAGGGTTTGGTCTTTTCAGAAGACCACTCACCATCTTGCTTGGCCATGAATCTTGCCATTGAGTAGTCTAAAATATCAAACCTGGTATTCTAAAATCTAGTCATCTCTCTTCATTCCAATCATTACTTAGTCTACCATGACTACTGCCTTTAGGTTCACACCACCAGGACCAGAACAACACCTTCACCTTCAAACCAGGTTTGAACATAGGTTATTTCCCTTTTCTTATCATCCTAACTCAAAACACTAGGATCTTTTGCATTCCAAAGAGTCTATATTCTAAGTGGCATTTTCTTATCATGCAAAGAGGGTTAGTGGGCCTGAAACTCTGAAAATATGATTAAATATGTAGGCTCTTAGAAAAGCCCCCTTTCACACACAAGACTCTGTGATAATGTTAGAAAGCTTACCAGGCTAAGATTTGCTTATTTTACTGGATAGCTGACCCCATTTAAAATGAACAAAATAAAGAAAAATTATGATCACAGTTCTCCTGAACACTATCTGATTCATTACCTTCATATAAATGTGTTATTTACTCTCCATTGAGCTCATCACAGTATCCAGGGTGGCAGAGTGTCTGCGTATGCAGTTTGGGTAACTTGACAGCTCTAGGTTCTGTCATTCGCCAATGGGGTAAACCTGGACAAACTACTAAAATGATCATTCTCAGTTTCAGTGGGTATAAAAACATTATCTACCCCCTGGTGCTATTTGAGACTTAAAAGAACTAAAACATGAGTGGGGTGAATGTGGTATATGTGCTAATTAAGGCATATTTGCCTTGAATCTTTAAACACCGTCATGTAAGTCACACCTGGCACTTTCTTTCTTTCTTTTTGCAGGTTGTGAAGAGAACACACTATTGGGAAAAGTATAGAAGAGGAAAGGAGGATAGAAGGGAAAGAAGGAGGGTAAAGCTTCTGCGTGGTACTCTCTTAATTTAAAATACTCCATTGTTCATATACCTTCATCTTATTTGAAGATAGGGTCTCACTCTGTTACTTACCTTCATCTTGTCCAACAATAAACTTGTGTGTTTTCAGTAAATTGGATCTCATTCTAGTTAATTGATCTAAGAGACCTCTACGTGGAATATCATAAGCATTTCTGTATGGCTGAGGTTTCAAATCCTAATTTGAAATCAAACAAATACATTTAGTTATTCCTGAGCCTTCCAATATAGACACGTAATACTTAACACTCTTAAAATCTTACTGAAGAGAATGATAACTAATAAAATAAACTACAGTAGACTTGTCCAATTGGGAAATTTTTGATTTCTAAAGCATCTGCAAAGTATTAACAGCATGGGGAATATCCCTTCTCAAGTGTCACTTGAAACTTCAAATCCTGAGATTTAGTCTGCAGCTAAATCTTGCAGAACCCACCCCATGGTCTGGATCAGTTTCCCTGGCAGCCATGGAGATGGGCTGCTGCCACTTCCCTGTACAACCTACTGTAGTGGCTGACACTCCGTAGGGAGTGCAGTTGGCTGATGGCCCTGCTGTAGTGCCTTAGCAATGCGCTGCTCCATCCTGGCTGCCCACCCAGGGACTGAGAAGGGCAGAGTTGAAAGGCTCGGGCAGCTACACCCACATGGACCCCCTCTGTGGGAAAATGCGGTGCTTGAGGTTACAGCTGGACTGGCACAGAGTTTGTTGAAACCACACTAATGGTTGAACCTCTTCGATCCTGATCCTCCTTCCAGCCCCCTCCTCTCCATCAGCATAATGGCCGGAGACCCTCTCCACCCACTCCAGATCCCACTTTCTTCTGTCCTTCACAAGTGTTACTAATCCCTCGAACATATCTCGTACATTTAATTCCATGTTGGCAGCTGCTGGCAGGACAATTCCTAAACTGCTCCATTAATAACTGCTAATTCCAAAATAGGATTGTTACTATTTCAATATGAAAGCAATAGGAAAAACATAAATGTATCAGACAAGTTCAAACAAATACAACGTCTTTACCTTGTTTAAGAGACCTATTTGGAAGCCAGCAAATTCTTTGGTATTCAATTCTGTCAATCTTAGTGCAGTTTCCCCTGTGATTTCTTTCAATAGTTTTCTAAAATTTTTATTATGGGCCAAGGACATGCCACCTCCAGAATGATTTTTCACTTTGATACCAATTTCCTGGGGAGGTTTCTTCCCCACTGAAGCTAGTATTCGTTCTGACTCTAGTTTGGTCTAAAATGAAAGTACATAGTACGTTATGAAAACATCTATCTTCTTTCTTCATTTTTATCACTTAAGAAAGATAATAATTTAAGAACCTCACAGAACAATTTTCAATTGTGAATCACAGAGAAACAAATACTTAAATATTTTCCTGTGCTTCTCTATACTAGCACAGCAAACAGAGAGGGGGCAAGAAAGACAATACAGTTTTTTCTCTTGTCTACTGTCAAAACTGTGATTGAATCATGCAGAGGATGGAAACCATGCATAAGAATTTCATTTGTAGGTATTTAAAAGTGCATTTTGTTACTGAAAAACCTACTCTAAACCAACATACTCATTGTAGGTTCAGGCATAAAAAGTTTAAGACTCTTTACATGTAAATTAGTACTAAAATTTGGATTATATAGACTGACATCATATCTGAAAAAAACAAATTTTATTTCTAATATCAGACTATACAAAGTCTTATAAAGCAATGCTTAATTAAATAAATGTTATCAAGGAAATAGTTTGTAATATGTACTCAATGTTTCTCACGAACTCACAAGGAAAAATCCTCTTAATAGATCTTATGCCCCTTTGTTAATTTTGCTTAAGAATATCTGACAGCAAATATTTGACATATGTTTTACATACACGTGAAATGGTTCAAGGAAAATTGGTGACATAGCATTAATAAATTAGTAATCAGAGATATTATAAATTAGCATTGACTTTTTTCTAAGAGATAAAATTGCATCAATGTCCAGAAAGCCCAAAATAATTTTGGATTTCTCGTGGTTTGGTCAGAGGTACTTATTTATTTTCTCTAATTACTTTAAATACATGCATGATTACTGGCATTAAAAAATTCTTAACTCATGGGATATACAAGCAAATGAAAGGTCTGTTTCCTTAAGTGCCTTTGAAAACTCATTTATAAAAACTATACAAGCAATGTGTCCTAGAAAATCCCAGAACTTGTATTAGTTTCAATTGTGTTCACTAATGTTCTTGACACAGCCTTAAAGGCTAAGGGAAATATAAAAAATAAATCAATAGATAGATAGATAAATAAATAACCAACCAAAACAAAACATTTACAACAACAACAAAAAATCTATCAGCAGAGAGGAACAGGAGTTGGGGGGTGGTAGATTAGAAATCTGGGTTTGCTTTTACTTTCTTTGCATTTATGAGCACACTGGACCAGAAGGAACTGGTAAGCTCCAGTTAGTATTTACGATATTGACAGTTCCTAGGTAAGCGTGTCAGGGTCCCAACTGTGGAGTCCCTTTGGTCCTTTAGGGAAATGACACTTTGCTTAGTCCTCTCACTTTTCCAAAGGGTAAACTTCCAATCATGTTCGACTTGAAACATTGTGGTCACCACAAATGCCACTACAGCTCCCTACCTGGGAATATATTTGTGCACGAGATAGTGAAACTGCAGCATTGATTTGCCACATAACATAACACAATGTATGCCAGTAGAGCTCTAACACAACAGCTCTGAAACATTTCCACCCTATAAGAATGGGCTAGGTAGAGGTGAGAGTATGATGTGGAGGGGTGAGTGGAGGATGAGGTACTAATAGGGAGGGGCAGGCAAGGGACAAGGTGAATAATGATAAATGAGGTGGGGTATAAAGGAACACACAGAGGGCCGGAAGAGAGGAGGCTGAACTCCATTCTTCAGGTCCCCTTGGGGACTTTCACCCTCCAGGTAGGGGAACACTGGTCTCATGTCCCCCTTCTCCAGGGGAAAGCAGATGGCTACTTATCCAAGGCCGGCATGCGAGTATAAGTCCTTCACATGCTGCCTGAAAACAGATTTTAGGCAAGTCAGTTACTCAAACCAGATCTCAGTGTGCTGACCTACAAAAGAGGGGGGGGGGGTGGGGGGCGCTCTAGCCCAGAGTGGTTTGAGGAGAAACTAGATTGAGGATAGACACAACGTGACCCACGAGAGAATTCTATTAAGCCTGTGCCCCTCTTAGGCCACAAAATATGAGCCAGCTGGTGGGCAAGACAAACTGGCAGGCAGAAGGAGACATGGCACAGCATCAAAAGATACTGACAGACCCTTAGCTGCAGTTTAATGGTAAAGCTAGAAGCCATAGAGAATCACATTATTATTAATTCATAAAGTGTAGAGATATATACACATTTAATTTGAAAAATTACAATTACACTAAAGAATAAGGAAATGCACTTCTGAGGGCAAAGGATTTTTGTTTGTTTGTTTTTACCAATACTACCTGTTGGCTGAGTTTTTTAAGGTAAGAGATAACACTGTAACTAAGTCCACAATCTAAATTATCTGATATCAGATTTGGAGCTCCCATCATCCTTAGTGCTTTCTTTAATGGCTATAAGGAAACAAAATACACAACAGTAAGAATAGAATAAATCTTAAAATACTCAAAGTTCAGTTATAAGGGGCAAAGGGATATGATTCATTTCTTAGAAGTCAAGGTGCTGCACATAAAACCAAACATGGAACATTAAAAGTGGCAATGAAAATAGCAGAGAAGTAAGAAGCAGAAAGTAAAAAATCAGAAGAGAGTGGGATAAGAAGAGCAAGTAACAGCAAATTCAAACAAGTAAATTGCTTTCAGTCTTAATTCCCAAGCCATAAAATCATTTCACATTGCATTTTACAGCGTGTCCCATTCCTGCCATGGTCAGTACTAACACACCTGATTTCTCCTCCCAGTGACATCAAAGGTCCCACTGAAGATTCTGCCTTTTCAGCTCTAGAAACTTGGCTTTAAGTTACTACATCAACCTCTGAAATGGCTTTGATAATATGGATTTAGATTACAGTACCAGTTCAAAATCATCATGAATACGTCCCACAAACTTTAAAACCCAAAATGAGGCCACATAATGTTTCCCAATGCCTTCACTTCAGGCTGTGTCTAGACACATGCAGCAGGCAATAAGTGGCTATCATATCTCCAAATTTTGTTTTCAGAGGGAAATCACATGTTGAGAATTTCTAGAGTTAAAAAGGGAGGTTGGTGTAAGATATAAAATAGGACTTAGATTCTTACATTCCAAAAGCACAATTTCATATGGTTAGTTTTAATAAGAAAAACATAGGTGTGTTTCATAAAAATGACCATGGCAGTTAAAAAGAAACAAAATAGAGAAAACTACTCTTTTGTGCCATCATGATATCTCCAAACTCTTACATATGGTTTGAGAGGACAGTGATGGCACAAATGTCTGGAAATTAAAAAGATAACTATCTCATTGCAGGAATGAAGCTTTGATTCATTATTTATCACAAAAAGAATCATCATTGACATAGTTAATATATACACATAAATACATACTAATAAGTAGTAAGGAGGCAGCGTTTTTAAGTAGCTGTCAAAAGCCTGTCGCCACTTCAGATTTGGCTTAAGCTTGTGAACTTTAAACAAGTCATCTGTAAGAGAAAACCAAGTGAGATATTACATTATTCCAGTCATGAGTTCTAAGACCTAAATCAAGCAACTTATATATAGAAATCTCAGATTTGAATTACATTTGATGAACATTTCCTTGAACTTTATTTGACTATCTTTTTCTAGAGGTTGTATTTACCAAAATTATATACAGTTGTCCCTGACTTACAGCACTTTGACTTAGGATGTGTTTAACTGTCTGATGATGAGAAAGTGATATGCACCCATAGAAATCAAACTCTGAATTTCAAATTTGGATCTTTCCTCAGTCTAGCAGTATGCAATAGGATCCTCTCTCACAATGCTGTGAGGCAGCCGTGAGCTGCAGCTCTCAGTGGGCCAAGCAACTATGGAAAAACAGCTGACACAATCTCCGCTGTGCACTGTACTGCTGAGCTATGGTGATGGGTATGACATGCATTTTTAACTTAATGATGGATTCATCTGACTCAACCCTATTGAAAACTAAGGAACATTTGCATGGTGTTTTTCTAGAAACTGAAAAAACATTCAAGTTATATATTCCTCTTCCATGAGCAAAGCCATATCAAATACAACATTACAATAACTACTTCAATCTACTTGAAATATTTCCCTGACTTGTTACGTATTGGCAACTACTGTAATCATTTTCACTTGAGGACAGATCCATAGATGCAGATTCATGGAATAACATTTCTTCTATTCAAACACAGAAGATGTGATTCTTTGTGCTGAGAGACCAAGGTAAAGAGACCTTAAATGTCTATGAGAACAACAGTGAATCCTCCAGTTGCTAGGCAAATGACGGGCAGGATCTCGATTATATTTTGGAGTTTCCTTAATCGGCACACACTTTGTTTAGCCACACCTCCCTACTTCTTCATCTTTGAGTTCTGTATTTGAGCTATTTTTTAAGCATGGGGGATTGAGTTCAGGGTCCTCACACCGAGGTGCATTTCCAGCCTTTTTATTCTTATTTTTTAAACTTTGAGACAAGGTTGCACTAAGTTGCTAAAGTGCCCAGGCTGGGCTCGACCTTGCTATCTTCCTACCTCAGTGTCCCAGAGGCTGGAATTAAAGATGCACACCACCACTCCTGGCTTATATTCAAACATTCTGATCTAAATTTTGCATCACTTAAATATTAATTGTTAGTCATTAAAGGATAGTAAGAACATATATAGTCTGAAGGTTAACTTTCTGTACAAATTACACATTCTTTGAATTTAACTTAAATATGCAGACACTATCTTTTCACACTTAAATTTAATTATTTTAATAATTTAAATTATGTGGCATAAAAACTTCCAAAATAGTTCATTATTTCCTCCACAACTTCTTCTAAGAAAAATATTTCGAATACAATAATTCAAAATTGGCATCACCAAACATCAACATGAGTTTTCCACACATAATTATCAATGACACTATATATTCATCCACCATTTTGTTTCTTCAGGTTTTATTAGTTCTTATTTTTAAAAAATCAAATGCTTTACTTTTGGAGATAAAACAATGCACAATTTTTCTAGAAAGAGGTACTTTTTGAAATTCTGATTCGCTTTAGTTGAGAAAAGCATGCTTTCTTCATTTTACTGCTATAATAAATTATTCACTACTGCTGAAACAAATTTAAATGAATTTACAGAATCATAAAATTTAGGTCTTTTGTTCTTTTTGTATGGGTTAGAAAGAACAAAGAAAAGAAGATCTGAAGAGATTTCTGATTCCTTGCAGCATGCAGGTCCTTTATAGACCATTCACAACTTGGCACAGAGAAAAGACACACCATGGAAATATTCCTTTATACCCTCTGGTTTTAGTAGAAAGAGTTTTGGAAACTGAAATGACTGGAGAGATCTTTAAATGCAAACAGAATCAGCTGGGTGTGGTGGTGCACACCTGTGATCCTAGAACTTGGGAGGCTGAGGTAGGAGGGTTGTCCTGTATTCGAGGCCAACCTGGGCTACATAATGAGCTTAAGACCAGCCTGGACTACAAAGCAAGGCCCCGTCTCAAAAAAAATAGATTAGATAATGAGACTCAGAATAACACCCTTGGTATTTCTAACAATGCCAAGTGTAATGATTCCACTCAGGAGTGGTTTAATGTAGTTATTTCTTGTCAGATATTTTAAAATAAGGGCCAGAGGAAGGAATAAAATGCTTTATTGTCTAGATTAATAGTAGAGAGTCTTAAGGTGACACTGCTTTAGTCACTATTTGTGCAGCTCAGAAAATTATTTCTGCGTCATTAGATATTCTTTCACATGAACATTTAGGATGGTACAATGAAGATGTCATAAACAATGAGCTGATCTATATTTGAAAGAGATGACAAGAGTTTAGGAAAGAACAGAATGATCCTGCTAGTACTGCCACGACTACTGATAATTTCTCTGAGTTCCTTTCTCTTCATTCTCTCTTTAAAGAGAGAGCAGCCTGGATTTGAGTCCTAGCTCAATCACTTTCTTAGCTGTGAGTTTGGACAAATCACTTCCCCTTTTCAATCTCCATTTCATCCATTAAATGAGTTAAATGATTATGCCTTACCACAGGGCTGTTCGGAGAAACAGATCATATGGGAGAACAGAGCAGTGTAAGCTGTTACGCACTAGCTATGTAGTAATTCATACACATCAGATTATCCTCCGAGTATCTCTTCTGACACATCTTCCTTCCTTCTGCCTCCTCATAACTGATCTTAATATGGAGCTGAATTTTATGTTTTTCACAAGTCCCCAGGTCTTAATTTAAAAAGTAAGTGAATCAAATGTGGTTTATGCAAAAAATGGTTGTTAAAAGAGCTCTAATTTCTGTATAGTTATTGGCCCTCAATGGTGTGACAGTTAATTGCATGTCTGTCTGCAATACAGAATCGTGATGTTTGCTTTGGGAAATTGGTACATGCATATAACATTATTTTAAGGTATGTATAAGAGCTTAAATAATTAAGTTAATTACCTCTGATGGAAATTTTACATAGACAAAGAGGAACACAGTGGTGACCATTTTGGAAAATTACTATACTATGCAGTGATACAGTGTTTGGGGGCATTATAAAGTGTGTGTGACTTGACTTGCTTTATCACTAAATGCCTCTGGCCAGTAACACTGTAACACTGTATTATAACTTTTTAGTGTATTCTTATTATAATGGGGCTGCATTCAAGAGCTGTTAAGACAATGTAATGATCGATAATGACAACACCAACAATAATAGCATTTGTTTAGCACTTATTACCTGCCAGGCAAACTCTAAGCTAGGAGTGGGGAACCTTTTCTCTGCCAAGGGCCACTTGGATATTTGTGACATAATTCATGGGACATAAAAAAATTACCAACTTAGAATTAGGTGCTATATTTGGTTAAACATTTAATTAACTCACCCCTACCATGATGGCTAAACCCATTTCTCTTCAGTGAGGACTTGGGCCTGGCTGGACCAAATGATTTTCATGCCATATATGGTGCAAGATAGACATTCCTTACCACTCCTCTAAGCAATCACTATATTAACTTACTTCACTCCAACTAAATTTAATCGACACGGGTGTGATGGTTATTCCATTTCACAGATGAAGAAACAGAGGCATGGAGAGGTTAAATATCTTGCTCAGCTCACAAAGTTCTCAAGTAGCAGAACCAGCATGCATAACCAGCTCTGCCCTGTGGTCCGTCCACACTCTTAATCACTACGGATGTTACACTACCTAGAGAAAAGTCATGGCGGAAATGTGAGCTTGTTTCTATTTTAGAACCTCAACATAAAAGCCAAGCTTGTGATTCAGAAGCAGAAGTATCTCCAGCTTCAAGCACTATCAAAAAATCGTATGCCCCTTGAAAGATGCAGGTTACAGAAAAGCCTGGAGGTGGATATTTAAAGTCAGGGGACAGAATGAAAACCAAGTCAAGGATGGCCTTCAACTGGATGTGTGGGGGTCAGGAAGAAAAGGAGAGAAAGATATCCCAGGGTTCTTGTTTGAGTTATCTGCAGAGGGATGGTGGGGTCACTAACTAGACAATGGAGAGATGAGAAAGAACTTGAGAGAGGGGGCTGAGATGTTCTGCTTCACCTCAAGCCAACCCTGCAATGTCCAGAAAGCTTTGAGTGGGATACCATGCTCTGCATAGGGCCGAATTCTCAGTGTTGTAGGCTAAGAAAGTCCAGTGATAGATGCCACACATCTCACTGGTGACAGAGGACATTTTAGACAGAAAGGGTAGCTTGATATTTGGAGAACCAAGCGATACAGACAAAGGTTATTGGAGAAAGAGCATCAAGACTTGTCTTGACACAGTGCTAGGGAGTCTGGGGATCAGCTGCATGTGCCAATGGAGGTACAGCAGGTTTCAGGCAAAGAAAGAACTAATGCTTAATCACGCTAAACTGCTTCCTCTCATTATGATGTCATGTCCATGTCCACACCTTTCTTGTACCTGTAAGATCAGCAAAGGCCAAGATGAAAGGGTAAGTCTTGCTATTATAAAGTGGTATAGAACTTAATTTCTAGTGGCAGTCTACATACAGTAGTAGGAGGCACTTTTGTAAGACAATTTGGAAGGCAAATTGAGTTTAGACAAAAGATAGGACCCTGGAATTCAATGTGTAATGTTTCTACATGGCTTTCACCAGTGCTCAGTGGTAATGAGGTTACCTCCACCCACATGATATCAATTGAGTCCATGTGGGGAAGAGTGAAGTATTTCCATCGCTTCCAGCCAGGGTGGTACCACTCCGGTGAAGATTCAGCACTCCCATCCACCCATAGCAATAACAAAGAGATCTTCCCTTTGGGCATCAGGGGAGACTAATGGGAATATGGACTTCTACCCTACCTGGCACTAATGAGGCATCACCTCCTAGTATCTGCCACAGAGTGACAGATACATCCAACAGAAATACCTTTCAGGAATGAAGGGGAAATCAAGATGTTCTCACATGAACAGAAACTGAGAAAATTTGTTACCAGCAAACCTGCCCTCAAAATAGCCATAAGAAATTCTCTGAGCAAGATTAAAACAGTAAAAGGACAAACTTTGGACCATCGGAAAGAAATAAAAATATGGGAATGAAAAATGTGGCTAAATACAATAGAGCTGGCCTTTCCTCTTGAGTATTCTAAATTTGGTTTGACAGTTAAAATAAAAGTTGTTAACAGTGTTTCTAAATGTCCATATACTATTTAAGATAATTTACCATAAAGGAGAAAGGGTAATGGAATGGAAAGTCTCGATTTTCACTCAAATAATAAAATAATAACATTGCTTTACTGTATAACTTATATATTTATAACATCTGAAACAATCCCTTAAAAGTCTCTCCAAAAACATACACTCAAAACTATGAAAGACAAATGAAGATGAAATTCTAAAAAAAAAAAAATGCTTAGGTGAAAAAAAACCCAGGAAAATGAAAACAGAGAAAAACCAGAGCAGAGAGACCAAAAATAAAATTATAAAAAGGCAGACTTAAACCCTAACTAAGTAATAATTGTATGAAGTGTAGACATCTAAATACATCAATTAAAAGGTCAAGATTTGCAGAGTGGATTAAGAAACACGAAGTCAAAATATGTCATCTACAAGAAACTTACTTAGAATTTAACTGTTATAGGCACATTAAAATAATATGATGGGAAAAGATACATCACACAAACATTAATCGAAGAAAACCAGAGGTGGCTATATTAATATCAGATAAAGAACATTTAAAAGAAAAATTAGCAAATACATTACACAAGATTAGAAATACTCAGCAATTTTTGTTTATATAGCACATAAATGAGCTGCACCGTATATGAAGCAAAAATCAGTGGAACTGAAAAAGAAATATGCAAATCTGCAATTATACCTGGAGACTTCCATATATTTCTCAACAACTGATAGAACAAGTGGACAGAAAATCAAAGATGTAGTACAACATTAACCAACAGGAATGATTTAACAATTGCAGAAAATCCCCATCCAACATCACACCACACTTTATTCTCAAGCACCAATGGAACATATACTAAGACAACCTCCTTGGCCATAGAAGGATGTGAACATACTGTGAGAATGAATATTTTACAGAATGTACACTCTGACCATAACCCAATCAATCCAGAAACTAGCAACAGAAAGATAACAGATAAATCTGAAAATACATGGAAATCAAACAATACATTTCTAAATAACGTAAGAGTCAAAGAGGAAGTCACAAGAGACACTGAAATGACCAAAAAATGAAATATGGCATTTAAAGTTTTATAGAAATAGCTATATCAGTTTGACAGAGAAATTTATGAGATTAAATACTTACATTAAAGAACAAGGAAAAGGCTTAAACCAATAATCTAAGACACCACACTAAGAAAAAAATGCAAAGCAAAGCAAGCTGAAAGCAAGGAGAAGAAAGGAAATAATAAAGGAGACATCATTAAAATTTTAAAAAGAAAGACAATTGACAAAATTCAGGAAGCTAAGTACTATTATGTTGACAAGATCAATAAAAGTAGCAAGCTTCTACAAAGGTTCACAAAGAAAAATGAAGACATAAAAGCCATGTCAGTTCTGGGAGTGAAATGGGAAATACCCCTATTGACACTGCATATATCAATAAGACAATAAAGGATTACTAAGAGCAATCCTACATACATAAAATTGACAACTTAGATGAAATGAATCAAATCATCATTAAAAACATATACAGCCATGATCCCTAAAATAAATTACATAATTTGAGTAACCTGGTAATGATGAAAGAAATTGAATTAATCATTTTAAAATCCCCCAGAGGAAGCCCTGGCCCCAAACAGTTTAATTAGGAAAGTTCCATTTAAATAATAGCAATAATAATAAACACCAATTATACAAAATCTGTTCTGAAAACAGGATGGGAGAACATTCTACAATTCATTTTATGAAGCTAGCAGACTTGGCCCTTTTTGCCCTGGGTTTCCATATCCTCAGATCCATTCAAACGCAGATTGAAAATCTCAAGGGTTGGAGAGGAACTGCATCTGCACGTAACACATACAGCCTGTTTCTATCTTGTCACTACTCCATAAACAATGTAGTAAAACAACTAGTTACATAACATTTACAATTATCCAAAGAATGATTTAAAGTGTGTGGGAGGTAGACATCATAACTGACACTACGAAACATAAAGGACCACTAGAGATTGTTACGAACAACTGTATGCTGACAAATCTGATAGCCTGGAGAAAATGAATAAATTCCTGGACACATACACCTCACACATATTCAATGAGGAAAAAAATTAAAAAACAGTGATAACAAGAAATGAGATTGCATTAGTACCAGATTGCATTAGCCATCAAAGAATGCCTCAGAAACAGATAGCTTCATTAATAAGATCTACCAAACATTTAAAGAAGATTTAATATCAATTATTTAAAAATTATTCTAAAAACTGAGAAAGAATTGTTTCAAACATCCTGGGAAGCCAGCACCACCTTGATTATCAAAAGCAAAAACACAGAAAAAGAAAACTACAGGTCAGTATCTTTGATAGTCACAGACACAAAAATCTTTGACAAAATACTAGCAATCTGAATCTAACAGTACATTGAAAAAATCATTTACCATGCCAAAGGGGATTTATTCCAGGGAGGTAAGGCCAGTTTAACATGTGCAAATCAATAAACATGATAAAGTATATCCGCAGAATTAAGAACAGAATCTACAGGATCTTATCAACAGATGCAGAAACAGGATCTGATAATATTCAGCAACTCTTCTTGATAAAAACAGACACAAATTAGGTATAGAAAGAAGATACCTCATTATTAGAAAGGCTATATGTGACAAGCCAAAGCTAGTATTACACCACGTGGGAAAGAGCCGAAAGGTATCTAAGTCTGGAACAAGCAAGGATTTTCACTTTCAGCATTATTATTCAACATGATTTTGAGTCCTAGCCATATGAATCAGCAAGAGAACAAAAGAAAAAAGGCAGCCAAATAGAAAAAGAGGAAGTTTTCATTGTCTGCAGATGACAATTGTATGAAGGATTATACAAATATACAGTGAATGTTTAATTTTTGAAAACAATTATTACAGTAAAAGGCTCATTGTCATTGATAGTTCCTCCTACTACCCTCACTTTGAATTCTCTTATCCTTTCATTTTTGCCAATTTCTGAAGCAGTCCTGGCAATCCTCTTTGTTGAGTGTCTTTGTGAGGGGTGATTTAAAAAAATGCAGTGGGTACTACTGCTGAATGCCAATCACTTGAAAGGCTGGTTCGTAAAAGTATGAAATGTCTTCATCCACCTTATTTATCAAATCTGGTATTGTATGACTTCTGGCTCTTTCCCAAAGTCAAAATGACTGTAAAAGTCAACATTCTGAATATATTCAAGACACCAAGTTAGCCACAGTAACACGACTGAAGCTACTTCCAAGAAAGGATTTCTTCCATAACTGCTTTAGAAAGTAGCAAGAGTGTGGGACAAATGTGTGAGGAGTGAGGTGGAATACTGTGAGGGGGATTAATGACAGTGTGTCTTTTACTGTAATGCTGGTTTTTAAAAAACGTAGTCACTGTATCTTTAGATCATACTTTGTTTATATAAAATAAACTCAGACTTCATCAAAAAGTATTAGAACCTGGCTGGATGTATAACTCAGTGGTTCTAATGCTTGCCTAGCATTCTCAAGGCCCTGGGTTCATTCCTCCAGCACCACATAATAATCAGCTGGGTGTGGTGGTCCATGCCCGTAATCCCAGCATTCAGGAATTTGAGACAGGAAGGTTGGCATATGTTTGAGGCCAGCCTAGGATACATAGTGAATTTAGAACCAGCCTGGACTACAGACCCCATCTGAAAAAAAATAGAACAAATAAACAATATAATAGCTACACAAAAATTAAAATCTCTTCAATACATTTAATAAAATACTCTGCACCTTGAATATACTGTTATCAATATCTTGCTTATGATTTTATACTGTAGTTTTGCAAGAAATCCATTTGGAAGAACTGGGTAAAGAGTAAATGAAGGGCTGGAGGAATGGCTCAGCAGTTAAAGCACTTGCCTAGCAAACACTAAGACAAGCGCTAAGTACCCAAGTTCAACTCCCCAGCACCAAATAAGCCAGGCATGGTGGTGCATGCCTGTAATTCCAGCACTTGGGATGCTGAGACAGGGGGATTGTGGTCCAAGGCCAGCCTGGACTCCATAGTGAGTTCAGGTCCAGTCTGGGCTACAGAGTGAAACCCTGTCTCAAAAAAAGTACATGGGGTCATTATATTGGTTTTTATTTTTAATGCTGATTTTTAAAATCGTGTCTACAAAACGTATTTACCATCTTAAACATTTTTAGTTGTACAGGTCAGTAGAACTATTTTCAGGTTACTGTACAAGATCTCTAGAACTTCTTTGTTTTACAAAACTGAAATCCTACACCCACTGAGCAACTCCCTATTCCTTCCTCCTCAAGTGAGCTTGTTTCTATGAGTTTGGCTACATTTTTTATGTCTCTTTCTGATTGGTATATTTCACTTAACATAATGTCCACAGGTTTATTCATGTAATGGGTTTTATTTTTCAAAATTAAATAATATTTCATTGTGTATGCCATATTTTCTCCTTTCTTTTCTCTTTTTCTTTGTCTTACTTTCTAGTGCTAAGGACTGAATCCAGGGCCTTACACATGCTAGGCAAATGCTCTATAACTGAGCTATAACCCAAGTCCTATCACATGTTTTTTATTCATTCCTACATTAACACATAATTTTAGCTGCTTCTACCTCCTGGTTATTGACGATAATACTGTGATGAATGTAGATGACTGACTACATCTTTAAGATCCTGGGTTCAGTTTCCTTGGATATATACACAGAATTGGAATTCTTGAATCATATCTAATTTTAGTTTTAATATACTGAAAAATCCCCAAAATATACTGAAAAACCTGCACATTGTTTTTTGTAGTAGTTGCACCATTTTATGCTCCCAGTCATAATGCACAAGAATTGTAGTTTCTCCACATCCTCACCATTTGTTCTTTTCTTTTATTTTTTTTTTGATAGTGATCACCCTAATGAATAGGTTATATCTCATTGTAGTTTTGATTTGTATTTTTCTAATGATTAATGATGTTTAGCATCTTTTCATATGCTTTCTGGCCACTTGCATATCTTCTTTGGAGAAATGTGTATTCAAGTCCTTTTCCTAGTTTGTATTTGGGATGTCCACTGTTTCTATTGAATTTGAAGAGTTCTTCATACATGTCAATACTAATCTCTTATGATATGTGATTTGTAAATGTATTTTTCTATTATAAGTTGCTTTTTCACATTATTGATTGTGTCTTTTGACACATAAGAGTTTAAAGATTTGGCTTCATCCTATATGTCTTTCGTGATTTTGTTGCCTGTGTTTTTGGTGTCATCTTTCTCTGGAATCACAAAATAAAGTGTACAGGTGGGAGAATGCAGTATTGCTGTTCAGTGTCTGGTTCATTTCACTCTGCATGTCATCCAGCTTGGTGCCTGTTTGTTAGTAATTTGTGTTATATATTTGAGAACTTATTAAGAGTAGATCTTACGGTAAATGGTGTTATTATAAAGTAATAATAAAAAGGGAAGAAGGAGTTTTGGAGGCTGGGTTTATGTCATAAATTTTGGCAGTAGTTTCAGGGGTATACATTTGTCTTCCAACTCATCAAGTTAGATATATTAAATAGGTACTGCTTTTTCATGTCAATTATACTTCAGTAAAGTTGATCAAAAGTATATGTAAAGACAGAAAAAAATAATACTCTTACTGGTGTAAGTGAAGATTATCTAGTCTAATCTCTATAGTTGTGAAAACTGAGGCCGTAAAGGCATATTCATAAAAAAGGATAACTTGGTTTTCAGGTCAAGATGGTGGCCCAGTAACAGACCTGTACAATGTCTCCTCTTCAACCAACTTAAAAACTTCAGAATTTAGTCATAAGACACCTGTTCAATGTAGCTAAGACAGGGAGGAACACCCCAACAACTAAAAGGAGGCCAGGGGAAGGTCAGAAATCCCCAAGGAAAATTTAATGTGGAGGAAAAAAAAACCCCAGCAGCTTAGGAACCTGCCGCAGGCCAGCTGCAAAAGACTGGGAGCTGCAGGCATCTGCAGATGGAGGACAGCCCACATGGAGCCAAGAACATCTGACTGGGCTAGGAGAGGAAGGAGCGCCCCCAACAACTGAAAGGAGGCCACAGGAAGGTCAGAAATCTTGAAGTCATATTGGAAGTGGAGAAAAACTGCAGCCAATTCGGCACGGTCCTGAGCAGCTGCCACGCACAGATCACAGATGGAGGAAAGCCCGGAGACTAGAACCTCAGATTGAGGTAAGTGCAAATCTGGGAGAGGTGGGAACTGTCAGCAGCTGGTAGCTCCAACCTCTGAAAAATGAATCTGTGAGTAGTGCATACTACAAACACAACATGAGCTCCTCCCAGAAAAGGCCTCTTGGAGCCCAGATCAGAAGCAGTGCTCGGTAGCCATAACGGGCAATAACGTAAGCAGGAGGCATTTAAAAAAATAGCCCAAGACTAAACTGATTAGAGTAAAAGAAAGCTCAGAAGATCACATCAGGGCTTTTGGTGTCACCCATAAACAGTACACAGGAAGAAAGTGGCACAGGAGGCAGTTGCAGAGAGAAGAAAACAAGCTGCCGACCACCTGAAAGGCTCAGTGTAGTGGACCCACCCACCTCCGAGGGTGGAGAGCCCTGCCCTTGGGGGAATGAAGCCAGGACAGGTCAGATAGATTTGCTGAGGGGGTGGGGGTTATCAAGATACCTCAGAAGTCATCAGACTGTTAGGTCCTCCCTCACTGCCTACTCCTAGCACAGAACCAAGAGGAATTGTGGCTCCTCACCACATACCATCATAGCTGTTCAATGATGCCCCTTTGCTAAGCTTCTAAAGTGAAATCCCTCAACACCAGAAATGTGTGAAGAAGACAGGGCAACAGGGCACCCGCAGAGATGACTGAGACCCCAGGAACTAATGTCATGGGCCCTGAAATAGTGGATCTCATAGGGTAGGAAGTCAAAAAGCAAATAAACAAGTCAAACAACCAGTTCAAACAAGATATTCTCAAAGAAATGCAAGCAACGATCAGCAGGCTTAAAGAGGATCTTACTAAGCCAATAATGGTCCTAGTGGAGAGAAAGCTCACTGAGCATATTGAAGCCACAAATAAAAAGTTGGCTGAGGTAAACAAATACAAGATATGAAGGAAATTTTAACAGAGAAGTGGAAAATCTAAAAAGAAATCTAAATGAAATTGAGGTTATGAAAAATATATGTGATAGCAGGAGAAGACAACTAGAATATTGTGAGGACAGAATTTCAGACCTTGTAGACAAGGCTGAGGAAACAAATGATATAATTAGGCATGACTCCAAAATTAGAAGTGAGTAAAGTAGCTGGATACACTAACTGATGGGTGATTCAAATAGAACCAATCTCAGAATTATGAGTGTGGGAGAAAGAGCAGAAGACAATACTGAAGGTATAAAGAAGAGTTTATTCACTGAACTCATGCAAGAAAATTTTCCTAATCTAGGAAAAGAAGTTAACTTTCAGGTACAAGAAGTGTATAGAACCAAATAACCTCAACCAGCAACAAGACTTGCCATGACATGTCATAATCAAAACCTCAGAAATACAACATAAAGAGAGAATATTAAAAGCAGCAAGAGAGAAACAGACAGTATTCTACTAAGGCAATCCCATTCGAATTACTGCATATTTCTCAGTGCAAATGTTAAAGTCTAGGAGACCGTGGAGCAAGATTTTTCAAGCTTTAAAATACAGCAAGTTTCAGTCCAGGTTGTTATATTCAGGAAAATTATCCCTGAAAATTGAAGGGGAAGTAAAAAAATTTTCAAGACCAAGAATCCCTTAAGAAATTTGCGACCTCTAGCCCAGCATTGAAGAAAATACTTGGAGGAATCTTTGAAAGAAGCAGAGAGACAAGCAACACACACACACACACACACACACACACACACACACACACACACACACACATAGAGGAAAGGAAACACCTAAAGAGAAAGTGCAACAGAAAAAATAGATTCTTATTTGAGTCATTTGATTGATATCCTTCTAAAACAGTACCAACTGTCTCATAAAATCTGTGAATAATTATGATTTTAAATAGTCTGTAAGTTTACAAAATATAATAATCATATTAAACATGGGGAGTTGGTATAAAATTTTTAAAAACATGCATGAAGTTAGGGATGGAGAGGTAGATAAAAGGATAAACAAAATCTGGTAAAATATTAATAATTAATGAAATGTGAGTAAACAATTTATGAAAGTTAAAAAAATGAAATAACTAAGCATGCCACTCTATTGCTTTTACTGTAGTATACTTATGTTATACTGATTTAAGTTCATTTCATGTAGAAAATTGGGATAGACTTAAGCTCATTTAATGTAACAATTCACTTATTTGATGTTGGATGTAAGTTTATCCTCTTTGAGAGAGGTCAGACAAGCAGCGCCAAAAACATGGAGGAAAGGAAACATCTAAAAAGAAAGTGTAACAAAAATAGGTTGGTATTTGAATCATTTGATTTATATACTTAGTACCAGCAGTTTTAGAAAATCTGTGAAAATTTCTCATATAATTATTATTTGTAATAGTGTATTAGTTTGCAAAACAGAATAATGACATTCAACATGGGGAATTAGTATAAAAAGCTTTAAAAATATGTATGAATGAATTTATGGATGGATAGGTAAATAAAATGATAAACCAAATCTGGCAAAATGTTAATAATTAGTGAAATGTGAGTAAATAAGTTATGAATGTTAAAAAATTTAAAATAACTAAGTATGCCATTATATCTATTGCTTTAAGTATACTCATGTGATATAGATTTAAGTTCATTTAATGCAGCAATTTGATAAAGATTTAAGTTCATTTATTATAGCAATTCACTTACTTGGTTTTTGATGCAAGTTTATCCTAAGAAAACTGAATGATGCAATGATAACCTTTTGAATGTACATTTACCCTTTAGTACTCAGCTAAGGCATTTGAAATTTGACTTTTCTCTTTTTCTTTCTCACATTTTCTAGCCTTATGAATTACATTGTTATACTTCTTTTCTTACGTGGACTGGTGGGTGAGGCCAGGTTAAGGAATTTCAACAAAGATATAGCAAAATATAGAAAAACAAAGAACTTTTGGCAAATATCCCAATAAAGGGATCTGCTGGACTCAGAGAAGAGGCATCAAGATTGGGCCACTGCAGCCCATTCTAGGAGTAGGAAGCTGAGCTAAAAGAATGGTGATTTGAGTGAAATGAGTCACACGCAGAAGATTAAATATGTTAAGTATTGTATGGTTTCTCTGGTTTGGGAAACCCAGAATACAGGCATTCTATAGAACCACATGGTGTGATAGTGGGAGTTCAGGGGGTAGGGTAGGGAGGGTGTGGGTGGGCCACAAAATGGAATGGATTGTAATGTCGATTTGATATATATATATATGTGCACAAAATATTCAAGTTCATTGTAAACATTATGCATTGCATATGTATATTAATAAAAATGGTGGGAAAATAACTTAAATCCACCAAAAGCAGACTTTTTATTGGCAGTCTTATTAATCTCTAAGACATACCTATATTTTATATTAATGACAATTCTTAGGTATAAAACAGATTACTTTTTCTTTTTCTTTCTTTCTTTTCTTTTTGCAATGCAGGGGCTTGAACCCATGGTGTCATGCTTGCTAAGCAAGCATTCTACCACTGAGTTAATGACAATTTTAAGAAGAAGATATTTTCAGAATGAATTAAGAAATAAAGCAGCTAGGCCATAATAGTTTTACTCAATACTTTTATGAAGACCCATTCTTAAAATTCTTAACTCTTACACTTTTCAGTACATAAATAATATATATAAGTATGTAATATTTATGGCACTAAAAGCCTTACACTTGTGATGGTTGGACTAATAAACATTTTGTTCCTTTGTATAAATTAGTAAAGATTCAATCCTTTTCACAAAAAAATTGGAATCCTCACCAAATAAAAATGTTCATAACTTTATAACTAAATGCATTCTACTTGGCAATATATCACTCTAACCAGATTAAGGCTCATTAAATGGGATGATAATCTCTGTCCATATTTTCTGTAGTATCTGAGTTGTTCCTTTTAGAAATTTATCATGGAAATCACAGCTTCTATTACCTTACTTACAGTAGAATTGACTCTGGGATCTATTCCCTCAACTCTCTATCCTGTCAAAAAAAAGATGTCTCAACAGCATTTAATATTCTGAGGAGAAAGGAGTATATGTAAGTCATTACCTCCATAGAAACCCTATTTTCTGAAGAAATTATCCATTTTTCTAAGATCAGCTCAATAAAACCCTTAGGTTTGTGGATCAAACTAGTCTACAAAAATGCCAAGTGTACTTCAGAAATGGGAGAGGGTGCTCATTGGAGCTTGTAACCTAAGGAACAACAATAACAGCACATACCAGGTCAAGTGTCTTTCCTGTTTGATGCACAAGCAATAAAAAGAAGAACAAAACGTAAAATTTGCAAATTCTATTCTTTCAAATCAGTTTTTTCACTTTAGTCTATCATTGATTATTCTTTGTTATATTAAAAATGCTTAGTCTATTATCTACTTTTGTTGTATTTTACAGACGATTAAATGGTATATACTTGACTTACCTAAAAGAGGAAGTAAAACTGTGTAGTTGTAAGGCATCACAAAGAGGTTTACACATGTTAAAGTTGTACTGGCTTTTAAATAACCAAATGGATAGCCAAGTTCATTGTATTTTCCACTACTAGTAACGAATACCTGCAAAGAACATGAAGTCATGTACAGTTAAGACAATAGTGATTTTATGTAAAATCAAATTCATGGCAGACAAAAAACACAGTAACGATTTTATGTAAAATCAAACTTGTGACACCAAAATTCCATAGCAACATCTGTGGCACAATTTAATTATAATTTAAACAGAGGACTAGTACATTTAGCCCATGTTTATGTGAAAATATATCATACTAAATACGAATGTTTAGATTGCAATTTTTCCTTAATGTGTATTAGTGAAGTGACACAATGTAATAATCATTCAGGGATCACAGGTCATATGAAAATAAAATTCCTGATATTTGTCTGGTTAGCACAGTGGAAAATAAGGCTGAAATACTATTACATGATATCAGCTACTAAAACAAATGAATTTTGTAAAAGAAGTGGTAATCTGAGTACAGATTTTTAGAAGGAAAGTCAATTATAAAAAGAAACGCCTATGAAAGATTATGTAAATTGTCCTCATATGAACTACTATTGTCTTACTCTTTGCCATCCCATTCCCATTTACTCATTTTTCACTCAGTAAATATGTACTAGTAACCGACTACAATGCAGGCAGTATTGCAAATTATTCTGAGGCAGTAAGAAGATGTTTGGAAGGGATTTTCTCTTGAACATTAGAGCAAATATTCAATAATGATTAAAATGCTAATCTTATTCTCCATGACTATCTTTTATTCCTTACTGATATTCCGGACTTGATTTATAATATATCGTGAGTCCCTGTACTTGTCATGTGCTATGGGGCAGTTCTTCAGCTACCATGTTTTCTTTGCATTCCACGTTCAGACTTAGATCCTGACTCAGGACATCAGTATGTACTTTTAGAGACCCAGACCTTTACTTTTCCAAGGTCCTTTGTAATGATAACTTAAGACAAAATATGAGCCCTGATGTTTATCACCATCCATTTACCTTGCTAGTCCTGGTGCCAGCAACGCCCCCTACTAGTTCACTAAATTCTTGTTATATTTAGTAGTTACGAAGAATAAATCTTTTCTATGTGATTCATGGTGCCACAAAACATGAACTGTGCTAAAACATAGTTCTATTAGAGTTTATGTTACAATTTGAACCTCAATATAAACATGTAATTGTAATAAAACACACTGGCTGTTATTTCTGAAGTGTGTATCTTAGAAGAGGAAAAACATCCATCATAAAAGATTAAAAAATATATACACAGCAGTGAAGGATCAGACCTAGGGTTTCTGTGAGTGGACAAGCACTGCTTTTACTTCTTTCTCATCCATCCTTACTTCTTCCCTCTTGTCTTTCCTACTTTGCATAAACTCCTGAATTTTCCCAACTTCATTATCACCCACAAGTTGGTAGCTATTTGGGGAGATTTTTAATGGATACTTAGAGATTGTCTAGTCCAGAGACAGAAAATGCCTACTACAAGGTCACAAAGCTGGTGACAGAGCTAAGTTTCAAATCCAAACTCCATTATGGGGTTGTCAAATTTCCTACCTCCTGGTTCATTTTATTCTCTTATATTCCCATGGATTTACCACATCAAAATACTCCAACTTAAAGTAACATAAGATCAGGACAAAAGAGTATGGCATATTTGAGGGATTGTGTAGGACCAAGACTTTCTTAAGTTTTTTGGAGAAGGTTTATAGACTGGGCTGAATGGAAGAGGGTTTATTTCACAGAAGTGTACAATTTATAATCTTATCCACTTTCATTGCAAAAATGTTTTCCAACCAAAAACCCAAACTTTCTATCTTTATCTTATGTTAGCATTCTGTTACCCATATTCCTACATTTCTAACATTCAGGGGTAAATTATAACTATCTGGTTCAACGATTAACCACAAGGTTGATGTAAATAGCACCCAGGTCAAGAAATAGGACATGAGGAAATGTAAGAAATGACCAAGGTGTGATATGTATTCTGTGTGCATTAATTAATCGAGATGAGTGTAATTTTTATGAATTGCAAACATATACTAATAAAAATAATTTTGGGGAAAATGAAACAGAATATGATCAGAAACACACTGCTTTCTGGTCACTACCTCGAAGCTCCCAATAGGAAATGCTAACCTGGCTTCTAACAGAGTTGGTTTCTGCTCTTTGAACTGATATAATGTGTAGATTTACAATATCTAATCTATTCTGTGTCACCTCTTTTCCTCAACATTATCTTTGAGTTTGTTTTGTTTCTTGCTCCTTTACATCCTTAATTCAAATCTGCTCTTTTTTATCTAACTGGTTTTAGCATCTTGGAAGAATTAAAGTAGCTTACAGACAGTTAGTAATGATAACATTACATTTTAGGATGAAACAGATGGAAGTCTGAAAATGTTTCTTCCATAAATAGAATCTAACAATTATGATTGCTATATGGTTCTGTAGTTTAGAAATAGAACAACCATCCTTAAGTGTAGACCTTTTCTGTGACTACCATGCCTTTATTTTCACAAAGTAAACTCTATAGATGAGCATATTTTTACAAATTAAATTCCATTAACCGATCAGCAAACTCGTCTGGCTGCATATTAACATTTGGAAGAGGCAGGGTATGATATCTCTGTGCACTTGTCTCATCCTAGTAAAATCCCATTGCACACATCAATGTGCTCTGTGCTTCAGGAAAAGGAGTTTTATTCTTTTACAGAAATACAGAGACTTGTAATATGTCAAGTTCAAACTAAGGGCTAAGAACCTTGCTTCAGCTACAGAAGCCACATCTGAATAGAACTGCATGCTTTAGCTTAGGTTCTCTTTCTGTGTGTGTTTTGGGATACCATGGATTGAATGTAGGAGTGTTTTACCCCTGATGTATGTCCCCAGCCCTTTATGTTAACTTTTAAAGACATAGTCTTGCCAAATTGCCCAAGGCTGCCCCCAAACTTGTGATCCTTCTGCCTCAGTCTCCCAAGCAGCTGAGATCACAAGCCTGTGCCACCATTCCTGAGTAGGCTACAGATTCATAACTTGGTGTATAAGGATGGGTTTTGTGGGGACAACAAGTCCTCCAACTGATAGGTACCATATTCTACTGCCTTCAAGAGCAGTGTACAGTAAGGTAACAATTCATACTGACCTAAAATTATTTGTTTGGCCCTGTTGCTTACTTGATAGCACTTGTGAGAAAAAGATTCAGTCTAGATTTCCAGATTAACATTTGACACTTCTTAAAACAGTTTCCAGATCACAGGGTGGTTACAGACATTTGGCTAATAGGTAAGGATATGTACCTGCCAGCAGGTATGAGGAGACTTTCGTTCCAAGATGTACTGAGTTAAGGGAGAAGGTTCAAGTTCATATTTGTCAAAGGGCAGTTTGTCTATAACCATTGGCTCACAATCTATACAGGAAAATCTCACAACAGGATGAGATGTTCTTGGTGGCTAAAAAGAAAGAAAGAAAATATGGTCAGGCACTGTGCAAGCTTACATTTCTGACAATTCTGTGAAGTCCTTTTATATTTTGCTAAACTGTCAACGAGATACAGAGTAGTGTTTTGAGAGTGTTACTAGCCTTGGAGATATCAATCAATAATGGCTTCCTTGTGAGGAGAGGACTAACATTCTTTATCTCCACCATCTGTGTACTTAGTATTAGAAACAAGAAAAGTAAATTATAACAACCATAACTGGATTTTTATTGAAATAAAAATGCTCTGAATAACTTTAAGAAGCCATTACAACGCACAGGATGAACCTTGAATGGCAGATCTACTTTGTGAACATCAAGCACTGCCTTCCTTTCGTTCCTTTGCACTGCAAAGTTATGGATAATCCAAGCACTACGGAGGAAGAAGAAATCCACAGTATTTTCTAATGAGGGAATGGCAGAGCTGAAAACCAGTAAAGGTACTAAAAATGGCAAGCTGGAGATCGACAGTGAGCCAGTCACAAGTCTTGGTTCCAAGTAGATTTTATAGCACTTCTCATACCCAAGTGCTTGCCTTAAATAGCTGGAACTGGGAGCGCTTTTGGTAGCACTGCAAAGGCCTGTGCACCTGAAGTATAGCAAACTAATGGAAAACCTATCTCATTACCAGGTTTTGGTTTTATGACTACAGAGCAACCGAAAGGTGGAGGCTGGGGAGAGGGAGAGAGAAGGGGGAAGGGACGACAAAGATTGAGGGATTTCGAAAGCTAAAATGAACATGGTAAACTACTTTTGTATCTGTTATAAGAGGGAAGAGCACATTCATTTGCCTTTATCATTTACTACTCTATAAGATGTTTGAGAGTTGAGAAAAACAGTCCTCATAAGAGCTTTTAAAGATGGTGAAATAGTAACATAGCTAAGTGTAAGAATACTTGGAATTTCTTTTATTCCAGATATTTCCCAATTTCAGTTTTAATTAACTTTGTGAAATACATCCAACTTCTTAGATTTGAACAATAAAAAAGCAATAAAGATAAGAGTGAAGCCCAATTGCTAGCAACAATGAAGCAAATTTGTAACTAAAATATTTATTTTGACATTTGAAGAGGCTGAGATTTGACAGGTATGCCACCCTGGAGTCCTGGGGTGAAGAGGGTGACATTTACATTCCCCCACAAGTAAAGGCTGAAAGGGTTCTTCAGTCTTACATTTAAGCCTTCTTCGGCTACTCCTGAAAAAAATGTAGGAGCCTAAAAATAGTAATATGGAGAAAAATGTAGTTCACTGTGGAAATTTCTAGAACTTAAAGTACAGATAAATTGAACTAGGAAAAGTGTTAGAGTAGCAGTGATATGCTCGTCCTAGACTCAGCCCCAGCCCACATCACACAGATTACTCAGGTCTTCTGATGTTGGAGGTGGGGGAAATAACATTTCATACAGTGACTGTTATTACTAGATGTTGTCCCCCAACACACAAAAAAGCCAATTCCTCTGGTAGTGGGAGTAATTATGATACCAAACCCTCTCCTACTAAATGCAGTTAGCAAAAAGATAAGTCTGTCTAGAGATCATTTTAAAAATATTGCTTAATTATCCCTAACTGAAAAGCAGATTGCTATAGAACAAAAATCTACTGATTAAAAAAGATGAACAGTAGATCTCCAAGTCCCATTATGTATCTTACAATTCCCTAGGAAGTAGATCTTTGAAGTTGTTTTGAGCATTTCTAGAACTTATACAAGGTGTAACCTAGATTCCAATTTTCCAAGGCTGTGCATGAAAACCAATGCCAGTGCTTTTTTAGACGTTGTGTTTCCCAAGTAAATCAAGCCAGCTGCTATGAAATAGAAACCAAGTAATAGACTATGACAACATTAAAATATAACAATGTTTCAACAGGCTAAGAGGGCAGTTCACATGCATAGACACCCAAAAGGATGGAAAATGCCAGAAAATAAAGGAATTCCTCCTTTGGAGGCACACGTTGGACTTACAGCTATGAGATAGAGGACAAATTCAGACTAATGTTTACCTTTTTGTTTTATGATACTTACTAGTGAAGGTAAATTCTGATCTGGCCAAAAAGACTCAGGAATTGGCCAATGTCCAACAGGAACACCAGTTTTAGAGTTAGGTCGTACGTAAATGAGTTTATGACAACTATGCCACGGTTGAGTAGCAAACGAGTTGGCTGGCCTAGATGAATCCACAAGTCCATCTAAAAGTCAAACAAAAGACACACTAAGGAATGAATGTGTCTTATAGATGCTGATCTTCTTCTACAAATTTTCCAGCCGATGCAGGAGTACAGAGCAAAACAAAAACAATGATTCATAAAAAATGGAAGAAAAAAGTGACACTAGTAGTATTCCTAATTGCTCTTTCCAGTGACTCTTTTTATCTAACCGATTCCTCTGATTTGACATGTTATACTTAACCTACTATGAGATGAAGCACTAATGTGAAAAACTATTATAAAACTAACTAAATTTTATGAGCTTTGGACACATAGACACTACAAAATACTATACTTATATTTTAAGCATTCAATTAATAAGTTTGGCAAGTGAAATCATTCATGTTTACTTATCTTGGCATTATTTTTTTTCTTGAGACAGGGCCTCGCTCTGTAGTCCAGGCTGGTTCTGACTCACTACGTAGCCCAGGCCTCCAACTTGCAGCAATCCTCCTGCCTCAGCCTCCAGAGTGCTGAGATTACAAGTTTGTGCCACCATGCCCAGCTATTAGCAGTGCTGGGGGATTGAAACCAGGACCTCAAGCTTCTTAGGCAAGCATTCTAATCATTAAGCTATGCACCCAGCCCCAACATTACTTTAACAAGTAATTACTTTAAAGTAGATTTGCTGAGGGCCACCAGGCTCTAGGAAGAACACAGAAGTTGAAGTTGAGCTCAAAATTCTGGGGATGGGTATTTTTCTTAGGACAAGGTGCTGTGCTATCTAAATGAAGGGGGAACTGGAGGTAGAAAAAAACACTGAGTTATTTACATGACACCAAATCCCACTAGGGTTTCCATATGGAAGTTTTCAGTTTGCCTTAAGGTAGTAAACACAATATTACAGACTGGGCAGTCAATTGCTAGCAATATAACGATGCCTTCTTTGACGTTTGTCTTCTATAGCAACTGTTCTTAACTTAGGAGTCTAAGTAACTCCTGAAATTATTATATGTAAAATCGTGTGTGTGTGTGTGTGTGTGTGTGTGTGTGTGTGTGTGTGTGTATACCTTATGTCCCTTTTATTTTTCCCTAAGGAAAGGGGCCTATATTTTTCCAGCAGCTTCTCAAAGGGACTCGGGAACTAAAGAGAAAAAAAAGCCAAGAACACAGAATCAACTGCTTCTAACATAAACACATAGATTTCTGCCATGCGTTCTTGTCCTCTTTGGCCTTGGCAATTAAAATGTATGGATCAGATAAGACAAGTACCACAGTGGTGACAGAGTCCATATGCACAAGTACATATCTGACAGAAACAGGGAAAGCGATCACCTGAAACAGAGGTCTAAGGAGTCTCACAGTGTATTACTATGGCTTGCTTCCCTGATGCCGCTGAAACCCACATGTGTTCGAGTAGCGCCGAATGCCCACTCACAAAGCATCTGGGAATTCACCACATTTCAACCTCCTCTATGCAAAAAGAGCTCTGCTTTTATCTATCTTTACACATAAAATTTTCTGTAAAAATATCACTTAAGATTCTAGAGTTAAAAAGTAACCAGTAAAATACTAGTATAGAACCTTATAGAACACCATAAATTCTTGGATAAACATTCACAATCTCTTATGGCAGTGTAGTGACTAACACAAATTTTATGAAGATAGTTTGCATATTTGGTCTTTACAAGTCCCAAGCCAGACTACTATGGAAGTACAATCCATGGGGAAAGCCCAGATGTTTTGTGAATAGTTAAGTGAATGAACCAGTGTCATCTCAAGACCAGGACAAGATAATACAAAATGAGCCAGGGAAAGGAGAACTTTTATTAGGCATATTCAACATGAAATTAAAGAGGTTAAAATTTAGCTACCTGACACATACATACAGCCAATTGAAAGGATGGTAGCTTGAATGGATGTTTGCAACCACTCAAATGCATGTGGAGAGTGAATACCATCTCTATTATCATTTGTTTAACATCTTCTGAATCTCACAGGTCATTCTCTTAGGTAACATTTTAGGGTTTAGAAAATGGTTGTCTACTATACCTTCTCCAACAGGAAGTGGATCTGGTCCCGTTTTTTCAAAATTAATAACTACACCACTCTGAACTTTTTGAACTAGAGATTCTAAACACTGATTCAACATTCGCTGTGTTCTAACACAGTAGGAGCGACCTGTACCAGGGAGAAACAAAGAACACAAGCTGATTAAAGTGTTTCATCACAATACAAGGAATGGCAACCCTAAAAATACAACTTGTAATAATTGTAACTACTTTGGCAGCAAGTATGGTGCCAATAATGAGCTTATCCAGCAGAGTTGTTTTTTAATATAAAAAAGAGCAAAGACTAGATGTAGCTTTTAATGAAAACTACTCTGCTGTACAAAATTCTTCCTCCAAAAATATAAAATATTGCCAATACCTCCTGTGACTTCACACATCTGTGTGATGGCTGATTCATCGGTTGGGACACTCCCTAGTTGCTCTGGTTCAGTTGACGCCATTCCAGGCAAACGCAACACCAGGGCAAATAACCTTTGATCCCAACGAAAAGGTTCTTTGGTTAGTTCACTTCCAGGCAGAGGAGAATTCAAAGGAAGATGAAGCTGATAAGGCAAAATTTGAAGAGGTTCATCATGACAACCCATACTAAAATGAAGAAAGAGTTAAATGGCTCAGTTTTCTTTCACGGAACTCAACAAAACTAAGTAACGTTTCAAGGATTACCAAGATGGCAGGTTTGTCCAAACTTTATTCTTAACTGAAATACACGCCTCCCACAAAAATAGCTGCATGTTCTCTGCCATTTAAATGAAATTAAAAAAATAAAATCTCACCTCTTCTTGAACGCTAGCAGTACTTGTTAACTTGTTTCCATCTGTGATGGTAATTAAAATAGATGGTTCTAAAAAAAATGGATTTCTCCCCTAAAATACATTTAAGAAGCATTAGTGCTGTTTAAAGTCATAAATTTGTATTTAAACTTTTACATTTGCCTTGTCAATGATCTCTCAAATAAATAATACAATGTTCCTAGATAAATAAGAGAAAGATTAGGGACTAAAGAGGGTGGGAATCAAAATAACAATCCCTGAAGAAGTAACAGATGTATAAACTGAGAAGTTCTAGGGGCTGGAGGAATGGCAGTGTTTAAAGCGCATGCCTTCCAAGTGAAAGGCCCTGAGTTCAATGCCCCAGTTCCACATAAGCGAGGCGTGGTGGTGCACACCTGTAATCCCAGCACTCGGGAGGCTAAGGCAGGAGGACTGCCATGAGTCCAAGGCCGGCCTGGGCTACATCGTGACCTCAGGACCAGCCTGGGCTACATCGTGACCTCAGGACCAGCCTGGGCTATAGAGCAAGACCTTGTCTCAAAAAAACAAAAAACAAAAAACAAAAAACTGAGAAGTTCTAATAATTCAATTCAAAAACTCCTCAAGCTATAACATTCAAAATACTTCTCTCTTTCTACTTTCCAACTAAACACAACAGAATGACACTGAAGTGATTATAATGGCAGTATTATCCACACTCATGAATCCATTCACCTGAGTCAGAATCCGGGCATACATTCTGCAACCTGGAGAGTGACTCTGGAGATCATGAGCAGAGTTTATAGAGTTCTGGGAAAGGACCATGATAGCAGCAGCAAATACTTTTTCTGGCTTCCTCTTATTCTAGAGCTTTTGCATCAGACTAGGAGAGGTGAGAAGGGCTAAGGACATGGAAAGTTTCTCTCCAACTGTCTTCTTCCAGTATTACCCAGCAATTTATTCATCCCATTCTCAGATATCTGATAATCTGATGGTAGGCAATTTGAGCTATTTTAAAATCATGCCACATGTCAGAAACAAAAAAATTTTTTAAAATATGGACAAATTTAAAACCTATTATGAACCTTTTTAGAGGATATCAAAAGTACTAGAAATCTTGGTAACCATGCCCAAAATAGAACTCTTATCCCAAATCATCAAAAGAAATTAGCTGTACTCACTCAAAATTTTTTTTACCTGTCCATAATTGTCTATTCCAGATATTAATCTATTGAGATTTAACAAATCAAATGAGGATCTTAGAGCCTGACCAAGAGTAGTTAGTCCAGAAGCCTGAAGATTTTTTAGTTCACTCATGAATGTTGCGTGATTTTCCTTCCAACCAGCCTGAAAACCAAACATTGGCAAAGAAATTTCCAATTATACAATGAAAAATATAAAAAGTGCAAATAAGCACTAAACAGAAAATACCAAATCCCTGTCTGCCAAATTAATCATTCCTTAACTTAATTCTATTCTATACCTTCACTGGTTTCAGAGTCGAACTAAAGCAAGCAACCAGTTTCAGAAAGATCTTCTAGTTTCAATGATCAAGAGCAAAGAACTCAAGCAAATAATACATGCATTCATTATGGCGGGAGGGTTTTGGCTCAAGAGCTCCAGCGTTCCATTTCGGCTCAACCAAACCTACCAAAACACTTCAGTTACCTTAGCTTGACACTGGCAATGAGCTTGCAGTAAAGGGAGAGCAAGGAAGGGTTACTTTTAAATTAACTGTACTCAATAGAGGCAAACAATGGGCTAGTGAGTATCTGAGCTCTATGAGTTCTGCTAACAAAGACTGTTCCTCCCAAACAATATTTCCACTTTTAAATGAGAATAAAGTTCAGAGCCAGAGGTGTAGCCTATAGGTTTAGTAAAAGATCATTACCTATTCCTAGGATGAGGAATGCTTCCTCCCCAACATATCTTACCACCAAACTACTGAAAGCCTACTCGCCACAGTTTCTTTAACATAATAAATGATGTCCTTCTATTAAAAAGTACCAGACTTACTGGTACAGCTGCAGGAATAGCACAGCAGTTAAAGCACTTGCCTAGAAAGCACAAGGCCCTGAGTCTGATTCCCCAGCACCCCATAAGCCAGGCGTGTGGCATATGTCTGTAATCCCAGCACTTGGGAGGCCGACGCACAGGAGGATTTCCGTGAGTTGAGGATTTCCATGAGTTGGAGTCCATCCTGGGCTCCATAGTGACTTCTGGACCAGCCTGGACTACAGAGTGAGACCTCGTCTCAAAAAATGAGAATAAGGAAAACTATAGGAATAGAGCCGCACTTATTTGAAATCAACCTTTTCGACATTAGCATTCAGAAAGCTTTAAATCTAGAACAAGAGGAGAAAGGATACCAAAAGCTGTAGCAAAGGGAAAAAAAAAACATTCTGTAGGGACACCCACCCCCGCAGCTATCAATATCAGCAAAGAAGTAAAGACACAAGGTCAACAGCCAACAAGCTGTGATCAGTTGGTTTGTGGAATGGAAGAAAGGAAAGGATCCTGCTGACTGCTCAGTGATGGTCATAAAAACACAGCATCACAAAATGCCAAGAAGAGAAGCTAAGAGAAGATAGCAGCTCTCCTCTCACAGAGTGGGCCGGCAAGGGTAAAGACAGACAGCACATCCAGGCAACATGGGGCATTGCACAGCCACCCAAGCCTCAGTAATGCAGAACACAGCAGGATGATATGTTGGATGCTGACGTGATGCCAAACAGGCCAGTATAGGTACAGGAGGAAAGCTAGAGCAATTAATACAGAGATGGATTCAAAATTTTAAATTTCATATTTAGCTGAAGTCATATGTTATCCATATAGCTGCAGCATTCTTTTCTAGTTTCACAGCCTCCCAAAGCATCATAAGATATGGAGGCCATGTGGCAGCTGAAAGAACAAACTGGGGCATCTGAAGAAGCTGAAGGTCATGAGACTCACTGGTGTGAGGAGAGCCGAGGATCATCCAAAGGAATAAAACAAGAAATCCATAAAAGAACAAGTCTTACTGTAGAATCATGAGCTAATTTGATTATCTGTGCCCTGGTACATGACAGGAGATAAGGCAGATAAGACAATTTGGGCCCTGGTACTGTAAAGTGCTTTGTACACCATGCCCAGTAGTTTGGATTACATCTGTCAGCCCTGGGATGAACTTGGTGCTTTTAATTAGGGGAGTGGCATGATCAGATCTGTGTCTTAGCAAGATCATTCTGCTGGGAGGTGGAGGCTAAATTGTGGGGTGGAGGGCAGACTGAAGCTTGAGGCAGAGAAACTGGTTTGGAGAGTGTTGCAGTAGCTTATGAGAAAAGTGATGAAATCCTGAGCTAGCACAGTGAGGACAGACAGGAGGCTGAAGATTAAAGACGTATTTCAAGGGGTGGAGTCATAAGGATTTAGTAGCTAATTAGAGGGATGGGTAACAGAGACAGGATCATGCATTAGGCAGGGGTTTCTAACTTGAGCAAACTTATAATGGTGGGGTCCTTAACCCAGGAATCACTTTATAAAGTTGACTTTTACTTTAGAGTTACTCTGTTTGGCAATCTTTTATCCACACTGTAAGCCTATATTTAAATCTATTATTAAATATTTTATTCCTGAAGGGCATGACCAAATAAAAAGGAGTGGACAATCTGTTTTGGTTGAGTGCTAGCATAAGATCTGGATATTACTTCATAACTCATCAATATTTAAAATAACGTCCTGACTGGTAAGTGTTATTCATCTATTGTCAGAATAATATTTACATTTTTCTTTATAGTACAAATTGAAAGCATTTTTTACAAATAGTTCCAATATAGGAATCTCTGACATTCTGTTTCTCAGTCAGTTCAACACTTGCCAACAAATTGGAAGATATGAGAAATTTGTAATGTCATTCATACCTCAGAACTACATTTACTACTAAATACAAGGTATTTTGCTAGCAATCCAGCTCTTATTTAAAGAGAAAAACTAAATAGTCCTATCCATTTTTTAGATACAGAAGGGAAAAAAAACTCCCACAAATTAATCAAAATATTTAGAGAAATTTAATGTGACAAATTTCTTCCCAAAAGGTCATTATAAAAAGATACAAGAAAGTACATATTTATACTCTCCTTTCATTGCTTCAAGACATTTTTTTCAAAAATGAATTCAGAGACAGCCATCTGTCATCTTGTCATTTTTTCTTTCCTCATAATACTATGGATATGAACCCATGGCCTCACATACTCCCTCTACGACTGATCTATATCCCGAGCCTCTAATTTGTTATCTTAATAGGACCCTGGCTTCCAAGTCATTTTGCTTCAAAGGATATCCTACATCTGTGTCAGTGAAACCTTTATTCCTGATAAGGACTTCCACAGCTTCTTGCAGAAGTATACCTTACAAAGCACCTTCACCATTCACAACGGCTTATGACAACCCTACAAAATAAGCACAATATTACCAACACTATTTCATTTTATCAAGCAAGGATGAAGTGAGAGTGAGTTATATGTTGTTTATGGAGGTGGCAGTCATGACAAGTCACCTTTCAGAATTGTACTGTCTGATATGGTAACCCTTAGCCACATGTGGTTATTGAGCACTTGAAATGTCACTAGTCTGAATTAAGGTGTGATATAAGTATAGAACACACATGGGATTCTTTTCTTTGTGTGCATTTCTGAGTGGGGATGGAACCCACAGCCTCTTGCATGCTAGACAAGGGCTCACCACTGAGCTACATCCTCTGCCCCACACATAGGACTTAGAGGATATAGACCACATCAAAGAAATGATGTAAAATATCTCATTCAGTTTCTTTTTCTTTTTTGAGACAGGGTCTAATTCTGTAGCCAGGCTAGTCCTGAACTCTAATTATTTATTTTCACATTGATTACATGTTGAAATGATACTGGTTTGAAGGATTCAGTTAAAAATCGATTAGGGGCTGGAGGAATAACTCCACAGTTGAAGTGATTACAGGGTCCTAAGTTTGATTCCTCAGAACCACATACACTGAGAATGGTGGTACATGCCTTGGGAGGCTGAAGCAGGAGAATTGCCATGAGTTTCAGGCCACCCTGGGCTACACAATGAGGTCAGGACCGGCCTGGACTACAGAGCAAGACCCTGTCTCAACAACAAAACAAAACAAAACAAAACAAAACACACACACACACACACACACACACACACACACACTCCCCCCCACCCTCCCTCTACCTATCTATCTATAAGGACCCGAAGGTCACACATGCCATAGACTCTGGAGTTACTACAGATTCCAAGGCAAGAGGCCACAAAATGAAAGTGGTGTCTCAGGAAATCAGTCTGGTAATAACACAAAAGACAAATTGAAGGAAGGAGAAGTTGTAGTCACAAAAAGAAGCTAGTAGGCTTAAAGAGTAATCTGGGCCTCTGGAAACTGAAGCCTGAATAAGGATGAGAACTGGGGAGAGGAATTTACTGAGAAACCACTGGAACAATCAAGACAGGACTTGGTAGAAGAACACTGCCTAAAGCGGAGAGTAAAAACTGATCATAAAGCTCCTATCCTAGATCTAGAGAGGAGGGTTTAAAACCAAGAAGTAGCCTGAAACAGGTAAAATCCCAAGCTAAGTTTGAAATGTTTCTCAGAGATAAAATGATAATGATGAAGGAAAATGTCCTCAGAACTCACTTATGCAAATTGCGTCTTGTGTATGTCCTTCACATCTGAGCTCCATAACCATTCTCTAGGCAACTGTTATTATTATGTCCATTTTATAGATGGAAGACCCTGAGTCTCAGCAACACTAAACTACCTGCCCAAGCCAACTACTAACAAGTGGCACAATCAGGATTTGAACCCAAGTAGCCTAACTGCTGAGTCCATTCCCTGACCCCCGCCATTTATTTGATTTTTTTTCCTTTTGGTACTGGGGATCGAGCCCAGGGCCTTAACACTAAGTTAGCCCATTTTTATTTTATATTTTCAGATAGGGTCTCACTAAGTTGCTGGGCTTGAACTTTCAATCCTCCTGCCTCAGGCTCCCAGACTGCTGGGATTACAGACATGTGCTACTAGTCCTGGGCCCGCGCCCAACCCCCTGTCCCCAGCCATTCAGTCTACCATATCCACCATTACTTCTGCATATTCCTTGTGTTTGCCTCGTAGACATTTCTTGCTAAATTAGCTGAAAAGTTTCTAAATTTAATGGAGTTTCCAAATTTCATTTAAGCCTACTTTCACCAGTGTCTAAATAAACAGGAAATGGGTACTGGGTGCAGTTATTTAGGAATTAGAAGACCCAGGTCAACGTCTGATGATCACTAAGTAGCTTGGCAAGTGGTCCAGAACAAGTCACTTAAACTTCTGGGCTGTTTCCTCATCCAAAGAATGAAAAGGTTGACAAACCGACTCTAAGGCCTCTTCTAATTTTCATGACCTATAATTCTATACATCATAACAATACTACACATATATATGATTTACGTACACTTTAATTCTACACCTTGTAACAATCCTTTAAATCATGCAGGTCCAACCTGTGGCCTTTTTTTTTGGGGGGGGGCTGTTGATTTCAAAAATTTTATAATGAAAATTATAGGCAATTTTAGTACTTATATACATTAATCACATTATATAATTAATTTTATATGTGGCTCAAGACAGGTCCTCAAAAAAAAAAAAAAGGTCAAAACAATGATGGGCCACAGGTTAGACTCAACTGCTAAATAAATCTGACTTGCAGAAAGAAAACATCTCTTGTCTTTAAAGATATGTTAATTGAAGTTTAATTTAAACTTGTATAGTCAACTAAAAATTTCTTTTCATGTTAAGAGAGAAACATGGCAGTTGGGGCAACTGATGACCAGGGTTCTCATCTTGGCTCCATGTGACTAGGTACCAGCCATTTATTCCCTCTGGAATGGTCAGAATTTACACTTCTCTCTTCAGAAGGGCAAGGCTCAAAGAAATATTTCTTTCTATCATCTCATTTCAGTCTTCTAACCTGACTGGCAGGTTTGGGAACAGGAAACTGGCATGCTTCCTGTTGGCCTTTTGCAGAAGCCCTTGTTAATTTTCTGGTATGTTCTCTGACCTGTGTTGCTTAAGAGGTAGGATCTGTCCCTACAGACCCACAGGACGTCAGTCAATATGGAAACTATTTAGAAGCTTCTCATGAACACACATCTAGGTTGTATCCTCAGGCCTAGCTTTTATCTGGAATAAGGTTGTTACTTAGAGCTCTGGTTGATTCCTACATCAAATTATTTCTTTGATGGCTTCAGGTGGAGGAGGAGCTGAGGGGGTGTTGTTTAGTGGCTCCCCAAAATCTCAGCATCCTAATACTTGTCCTTCCAGAATTTCATCCATCTTGGCCAGACCATTTTTCTGACTCATCATTTTTATTTACCTTTATTTTTACAATAGAGGAATTCTTTCAAAATCTTGCCAGTGGGTATAAACAAGTAAAAGAGATAAAAGCAGATCAACTGTCCTTGAAGGAGATGTGAGAGTGGTGTTACAGCCCTTACTGAATGCTCTTGCCCTATTTGTAAAGGTCATTTGTAATCCTTTTCCAAAATATTAGTGACCTTGTTTGACCTAGTATAACGCCCAAGTTTAATAAACAAGCTATTAATTTCTCCATCCGAGGTAACTGATGAAGATATTTAGGGCAGCTGCACTTAACTTTCCACAGAAGTGCCTCTTACAAGGTACATGCAAACTGAACATTTGAAATTCTAAAAAAAATGAATAATTAAGATTCTCTAGGTGGTAGGTACTTAAAGGGGCTGGCAGCAAATCTTTTTAAAGAACAAAAACCAATACTTATCACAGATTGTCGGGAGACAGGCTCTCCCACACCAACTTGGCACTCAGTCACCACACTGACCCATTTTGGACACACTCATCTCTGGCTAATCTGAACATTTCCCTGAACAAGAGTGCAGTCCAGCCTGTCCTGGAGCGTGTCACTGAGCCCTTCATAACTGGCGAACAACATGCATCCTTCACATTGAGAGACGATACATGTCACCGACCCTCCTCCATAGATCTTTATCTTTTACTAAAGGAAATGAAATCAGTCTGATAATATTTGCCCTCCTTAGACCTATGCTAAAGAGCTATTCTCGACCTCCGGCTTCTTTTGAGATGGTTACAAACTAGATGATTAACGGATTTGAGTATTTTCCCAGATGTCCCAAGTTAGAGCCAAAGGGTCTAAATTTAGCTGGGCCATCAATTCTCTTGCTGAAAGATAAACTATTTTCCTTTTCCATCTGCTCTCCATAAGCTTGGGAAAAAATTGCTCTGTAACAACCCAGACAATTGGAATAAACTAATTTCAACAGAATTGTTTTTAACCAACTTACTCTCTTCTTGAATTTAGCATTCAATCATCTTTGTCAACACAAACTATTCCTGTGTTGGTAAGCTGACTGGTGAGATGGAATGACGTGAAAAATAAGAAGCCCTTCTTTGGCAATCAACTCTGTCTCCCCATGGAGACAAATGACTTTTCTCTTGGTCTTCGACCTTAGCCTTATACCAAATATTTATGTAAGTTAAACTTTTCAATGTCAAAGATTTTCTTCTCACTATTAAAATGGACTTCCATTTTGATAAATACAAGGTTTACCTAACTTCTTAAGCAACAGAATATTATGACAGATGAATCATCTTCAAAAAAACCTTTTCAAATTATGTTTACAACTAGCACTGTTGGTAAGGAGGTTGTTCGAATCATGAAGCACACATTAGAATGACCTTGTATCATTACAAGAATAGAACTGCCTTGTTTTAGTAACTTTAAAAAAAAAATTCTCTCCTTGCATTATATTTTGATCATGTCTAACACATTTTCCCCCTTATATTCTAGCAATAAGTCCTGCATTTTACTTGTGGTTTTCTCAATTAACTCAACGTACATCGATATATTCAAAGGAAGCATTTTATTATTTCGTGGTTTATATGTACCAGGATAGCTTCAATACCTGTGTTTAAAACATCCAACTCTCTTGAATGTTTTTTTTTTTATTAAATGAGCTCTCTCCCTTAGAACTCCAAATGCTATCATTCTGTGGTTCAGTCTATCAATTTCCAACAGCATGCTTCAAGAAATACCACCAGTCAAGATCACATCTGAAAAAGGCCTAGGTGGCTCGAATCTTCTACTTTAAAAAAGTGCCTAAGAAATTATCTCCATAATATATTACAGAAACTTACTTGAGTCTATGATCTGCTGAAACATTTTTCAGCAGTTAAAGACTCATAGAAACCCATACTTTAAGTAAACAAACAATTCCTGTTTTGATTTCACTGACACAGTTCACCATTTTACATTATCAATATTTTTAAAAAACTTAATATGAGGGGATTTTTTAGTGGCTAAACAATCAAAAGGATAAATGTAGCAAATCTACAAGGAACATTTACAAAATTCTCAATTCTTACACCAGGGAATTTCAATACAATTAAGAAGTAGTACACCTCTCAGAGTTCTTGGGGTGGGGGTGGGGAGCTGGAGGAATAGCACAAGTCAGCTGGAGGAAAAGCACAGTGGTTAGACTGTCTAGCAAATGCAAGGTGCCGAGTTTAATTCCCAAATACCACATTAAGTCAGGCATGGTGGCACATGCCTGTAATCATAGCACTCAGGAGGCTGAGGCAAGAGGATTGCTGGGAGTTCGAGGCCAGCCTGGACTATAGAGCAAGACCCTGGCTCAAAAAAAAAAAAAAAAAAATCAGAGTTCGTGGGAAGCTGATGGTGTCACTCAGTGGTAAAGTGCTTGCTTAGCGTGTGCAAAGGACTGGATTCCATCCCTAGCACTGCACACACACAAAAAAAGATTTCACTTGAAGGTATGAGAAGATCAAAAAAAAAAACTGATCTTTACCATGGATGATGACAAGTTTTTAAATCTTTCCTCCTCTGTCCAAGTGTCACATGTACTGCTGCTGAAGCAGAAACATAGAACTTAGCAAACTTGGTCAGACATAAATGCCAGAAGTTTCCTTTCTTCTTTCTGGGGCTGTGGGTATAGCTTAGTGTTAGAGTATTTGTATGGCATACTTGAGGCCCTGGCTTCCAACCCCGGCATGGCAATGGCACAAAGAATTCCTTTCCCAGTCTCAGACCACTGCAACTGTAATTAGCAATCAATACTAATTATCAGAAAAAAATGTTATTGTGCAGATCACATATGCATTTGCTTAAACTTTGGCTTCTGAAAGACACAGGAGAGAAATGAGACGAAGTTACACAAACACGGCAAAGAAAAGAACCTAAGAGGGAGCAGAGTGGCCATTTACAACTTTCTAAAGATTAGATCTTTCTCTGAGGCTTATTTTAAAAAATTCTCATGCTACTTTTTACATAATAAAACATACATTTATTGCTGAAAATCCCATCAGAAATGTAAAATGTGTCTGTTCACCAAATTCTTACTGCTACTACTCAGAAACTGCCAATAACAGGACTCTGCCTTGAACGTGAAACCGTTAGCAGCAAATAGAAACAACATCAATACAATTGAGTGACACTGACCAATTTAACCACTAAGTGTTCAGTACAGCACGTTAAGTGTACCCAGGAAGTGTTTTCTAAAATTTAAAGTACTTTTCAAAATCATCCTGAACTCCAATTCTCAATTGTTTCACTTCCTGCCTTTCAGTTATACAATTCTCTCCTGTACTTTTTCCAGGAGCTCCAGTCTAATCCTTTCACTTAACTGATGAGGAAACAGACACCATAAAAGGTTAAGTGACTTGCTGGAGGTCATGTGTGTAATTAGCAGCAGGCTTCTGCTAAGAACTGTGGTTTCATGCCTTCCAGCCTAGCACTCTTTATAGAGCTTGGCTAAAATTGTACAACTTGTCATATTACACGACAGTGGATGGCATGACCTCCCAAACAGGAATACTATGACCCCATTTAAAAATCTGATTTTTTTTTGTGTGTGTGATAGGGTCCTCCTACTCTGTACTCTACGCTGGTCCTGAATTTACTATGTAGCCCAGGCTGGCCTTGAACTCAAGGCAATCCTCCTGCCTCAGCCTCCCCACTGCTGGGATAATAGGCTTGTGCCAGCACGGTCCAATTTATGTGGTGCTGAAGAAATGAATCCAGGGCCTTAAGTTTGGTAAACAAGTACTTTAACTGCTGAACTATGCTCCCCAGCCCCAAAAATGTTTTTGTTTTGGTTTGTCTATGAGATAGGGCCTTAGTTAGTAGTCAAGGCTGCTTCTAAACTCACTACATATCCCAGGCTGGCGTAGCCCAGGCTGGCCTCAAACTCACAACAACCCTCCTGCCTCAGACTCCCAAGTTCTGAAGTTACATAAGTGCACAGCCATGCCCAGCTCATTTGGTACTGAGGAATCAAATTCAGGACCTTTTGCTTATTAGGCAAGTGCTCTAACCACTGCACTATTCCTCCAGCCCATAAAAATACGATTCTTACACCTACATAAGATTTCAAGAGAGGGGCTGGTTAAATCGCTTGCCTAGTAAGCGCTAAGTCAAGCACTAAGTAGCCGTGTTCAACTCCCTAGCACCACACAGGCCAGGACTGGTGGCGTACACATGTAATCCCAGCACTTGGGAGGCTGAGGCAGGAAGATTACTGCGAGTCCAAGGCCAGCCTGGGGCACAGAGCAAGACCCTGTCTGAAAACAAAACAAACACAAAAAAAAGATTTCAAGATAAAGGGAAAGCTTTGTTTTGTACATTGTCAGCATTCTCAATCAAGACTTAAAATATGAGGGAGCCCTAACTTCCAACACATGTTTATGTTAAAGGTACATATTCTTCCTAGAATCTATAGTCTACTGCCTAATTATGTGGGCTTTCTCCCAGGGACACAGAAATGCAGAGGGAGGGGAGGGGTTGGGGGGAAAGAGTACTGGGGTGGAGGTTGGGCAGGAAAGGGGGTAGAGAGAGAGGAGAGAAGAAAGACTGAGGCTTATTAAACAGCAGTGCCTCCAGGCAACTGTAGGCCAATTTAAATCAGACTATCTAATTCAGCCTAATCAACTACTAAAGGTGGTACTCCAGCTCTCTCCTCTCTTCCTTCATTATAGTAGCATTTTAAAGCACTTTTTGTCACATCCTCCCCCTCAAGTCACACCTTTAATGGGATGCTTTCAGTTCACTTCCTTTCCTGCCTGAGGCCTTCAGCTGCCTGGGTCTGGATCTCTTCTTTGCTGACTGATGTTCTAAGGACTGTCATCAGGGGTAGAAGACACAACACTGGCCAGTGTAGGGCCAAAAATGGCAGAGACTGTGGAGATTCCAGGGAGCTCCAGAAAGCAGGCTGAGCAATTTAGACTTGACCTCTGAGGCATGGTCTTTCATGTTTGTGGGGAGGGTGATATGAGGGAATCAGCTTTTCTCTCTTTCTCTCTCTCTCTCTCTCTCTCTCTCTCTGAGACCAGATATTGCTCTGTAGTTCAGGTTGTTCCTGAACTCACTATGTAGCCCAGGCTGGTCTAGAGCTCATGGCAATCCTCCTGCCTGAGCCTCCCCATGCTGGGATTATAGGTGTGCATCACCACACCCAGCTAGTAGTGGTGCTTTGGTCTCAACCGCGGGCCTCCAACTTCCCAGGCAAGTATTTTAATTACTGAGCTATGCCTCCAGCTCCTAAACCAGCTTTTTAAGAAGTATGCAGTTGAATGGAAAGTAGGAATTTGAAAGGCACTTGGGAAATCAGAAGTTTGATATGGTCAAAGAAAGTTTGATATGGTTAAAGAAAAAAACACCAACAACATAAGGACCATGATTAATTACAGAAGAAACTGACCTGAAGGAAAGTACGTAGGAGACATTTCCAAGGGATGATAAATGGACCTTTGAAGAAGATGGAAGGAAAGTACCAAACCTGCATAACAAACAACTCACTCTCAATCCTGGGTGACTAAAAGATGGGGAATATAGAAGAGAGGATAGGTTTTAGATATATAGAAGATCTAACTGTGCACTAATTGTGTGTGGGACAGAAAACCAGGAGTGACGTTCTGCAGTCAGTTGAGAAGCCTGAATGAAAAGCTGAAGATGGCGAGACACCAGTGTAGACAGAATATCTCAAACCATGAATAGGGTAGGATGCATTCACCCAAGGAATAATTCTAGAAGGCAGGGCAAGAATTACAAAGAACTGAAGAAATGGAATGGAGAAGGTGACAAGTTTCTGCAAAAAGTAAGAAGCAGTTACTTTCAAATGAAAGCAAAGATAAAGAAAAGAAACATAAATAAATTTGCCCAAGTGGCCTCATAGTCAACCCTCAGTTCTTAAAAAATAATACTTAAAATTCTAAGTAGTACTATTCCTCAGTTACACAAACAAAAATAAATTCAAGTCTCATGTTCAGTAGCATTCAGATTTAGGGCCTGGCTCTTGGTACTAAGTTTACTGACACACTTGAACCACAGAGCAGAAGAGAAGCAATGGAAGTGCCACAGGCATCAATAAACAGCACAATCAGGTGAGTACAGTTTAAGACATAGAACTCTTTCTGTACAAACATTTTATACACCACCACAAAAGCCTTCATGTAATATTTCTTTAGTTAAGGACCCAGTAATTGAGTTGGTGGCATCTCCATTTCTTCCCTGCAACCTCCACCTTGGCCATTTAATGAAGCAGGAGGAAGGAAAGTTATTGATATTTGCCTGTGACAAGGATGTGGCTTGAGGACAATGGGAGGTGTGGATGACGAAATTAGGACAACATAGACAAATACATAAAACTCTAAAAGGCAGTGTGGCAATCCAGGTTCTAATAAAACAAAACAAAACACTTCTGTCTCAGCCACAAGTTGTGGGCTAGAAGAGACCAAATGCTACTGTGGAGTACAGTGCATACATTTCTTTTCACCACAGGAGGAATATTTATGAGGAGATTGGTAAAGTGAAGATGGCATATCGATTTCTGGTGGCCCGTAAACAGACAGACTACAGTGCTGCTTTTACAAGCCTGTCACTCTTCCTAGAGGGTCCATCCAGCCCGGTCACTAGGTGCCACCATCCTGTCCCCTATGTACTCACACTATCTCAAGCTGCATCAACTCAAAGACTCAGAAACTCCACTTCTGGTGGACTGGAGGGATAGCACAGACGTTAAAGTGCTTGCCTAGCAAGCACAAGGCTCTGGGTTTGATTCCCTAGCACCACATAAACTGGGTACGGTGACAGATGGCTGTAATCCCAGTATGAGGGAGGCTGAGGCAGGAGGACTGTCAAGAATTTGAGGCCAGCCTGGGCTACATAGTGAGTTCAGGACCAGCCTGGACCACAAAGACAGACTCTGCCTCAAAACAAACAAACAGAAACCTCCACATCTGTCTAGAAAAAGTCTTAACTGTGAGACATTAAAGGCAGAGATGTTCTGCAAAGAAATGAACAATGATATGTGCCCAGAAACAGCAGTAATGATTACTGATGATTTTCATTCACTGAGTGCTTGTTACATACCAAATACTATTATATTAAAAATACACTGAACCTCCTAGAAGACTAATTAGGCAAATATCTAAAAGACACAGGGGTAGGCAAAGACTTCCTTGACAAGACACCAAGAGCAAAAGAAATTATCCCCATTATTTACAAAGGGGATCTTTTCAAATTAAAAAGTTTCTGCACAGCAAAGGAAACTATCAACATTGTAAAAAGAGAACCAACAGACTGGGAAAAAATATTCACCACCAACATCTCAGATAGGAAGCTCGTAACTAGAATATACAGGGAACTGAAGAAAAGTAAGTCTATCAAAATAAAGGATCCTATTGAAAAGTGGGCAAATGAAATGAAATGAAGAGGCAGTTCACTCACGAAGAAGTACAAGTGGCCAATACATACATGAAAAGATGTTCAACACCTCTAGCCATAAGAGAGATGCAAATCAACACAACACTAAGATAGCATCTCACTCCAGAGAGAATGGCCTATATCAACAAGTCAAATAGTAATCAGTGCTGGTGAGGCTGCGGGGAGAAAGGAACCCTCCTGCACTGCTGGTGGGAGTGTAAATTCATACAACCACTTTGGAAAGCAGTATGGAGATCTCTCAAAAGACTAGAAATAAATATCCCCTTCGATCCAGCGACACTCCTCCTGGGAATAGTTCCAAAAGAGGTCAAAACAACACATAACAGATATATGTATACCCATGTTCATAGCAGTACAACTAACAATAGCTAAAATATGGAAGTCACCAAAATACCCATCAACAGACCAGTGGCTACACAAACTGTGGTATTTGTACACAATGGAATACTATGCATCTATAAAGTCCAACAGCGTGGAGGCTTTTGCAGACAAATGGAAGAAACTTGAGAATATCATGCTTAGCGAAGTGAGTCAGAAGCAGAAGGTGAAACATCGAATGGTCTCTCTGATATGAGAGACCCAGATCACAACTCTTGTGGAATTTAAAACGAAAAACAAAGTGAAACAGGGGGACAAGGTGGGGAGGTGTGGAGGGGAGGGGAGGGGAAGGGACAAAAGGAGAGTGGGAAAGTCCCTGTCACCTTGACAAGATATGTATGTGCACAAAATGCTCAACTTCATTGTAAACCTTAAATTTTGCACTTACACATATCAATAAAATGGGGAAAAACATAATAGCACAACAATTTTGTCTGAAATAGGAAGGTTTCAGAACCCATATCACAATGAGAAAATGCTTGTGAGAAGTTATCAAAAAGAAATGTCTGTCACTATTGATAGGCAAAGTAAAGTGGTTAATTACTTAAAGCTCTGGAATAGAGACAGACCTGGGTTGGTATTGGCTAGGTTACTCAACCTCTCTGGGCCACAGATAAGGCTTCCTCCTTATCTATTAAATGGCAACAATAATAGTACCTATGACATAGGTTGACCGGGAAGATAAACTAAATAAACACATTCCATTCATTGGCACCCTGCCCTCTACATAAGCATTACTTAATAAAAGTCAGCTGCTATTATTAGAAAGCAATTACGTGATTGTTCATTATTATAAGAAAGCAGATATAAGTCAATTCTTATCTGAGATATAGAGTATGCTACAAAAACTAGATATGGCAAAGGAAACCATTAACAGAGTGAAGAGAAAACTGACAGGATGGGAAATTTTTTTTTACCACCTACACCTCAGACAAGAGGCTAATAACTAGAATAAAAAAAGAACTGAAGAAAAATAGATCCCTCAAAATCAAAGACCCAATTTAAAAAAATGGGCCATTGAAATGGAAAATTCTCAGATGAGGAAGTATAAATGGCCAGGAGCTACATGAAAAAATGCTCAATATTTTTAGTCACTAGAGAAATGCAAATTAAAACAACACTGAGATACCAGTGAAAATGGCTTATATCAAGAATTCACATAGCAAGATGTGATGAAGATGTGAGGGAAAAAGGAACTCTTCTACTTTGCTGGTGGGACTATAAACTTGCACAACCATTAAGGAAAGCAGGAGGGAGAGTCCTCAAAAAACCGAAAGTACATATTTGATTTGACTAAGTGATACCACTTCTAGGTATCTTTCCAAAAGAGTGAAAAGCACATATAACAGCGACACATGCATACATATGTTTACAGCAGTACACATCATTATAGCTAAATCATTAAAGATGGCAAAATATCCATCAGCAGACCAATGGATTAGAAAATGTGGTATATATACAATGGAGTACTATTCTGCCATAAAGACAGATAGGTTTGAATTATTTTTAGGTAACTGTATACAACTTGCGATCATTATTTTTCTGAAGTAATCAGACTCGGAAGATTAAATATTGCATGGTTTTTATAATAAGAGAAACCCAGAGTGTAAATAAATAATACAGTCAAATAAGTGAGATGCTGGGAGTCAGGGAGGATAAGGGGAGCATGAAGAATGAGGAAAGGGCAGGAAAGGGAATGTGAAGTTACTGTGATACATATGTGTACAAAATTCTCCAGCTTGATGTGACCATTGTGTACCACAAATACATAGCATTAAAATGAGGAAAAAAGCTAGATAACACCTTTGACTTTAAGATTTAAGAGGATCTCCAAAGCTAGGGCTACAAAATTGTCCCACTTTAAATTTTTAAATTTTTTTTTTTTGAGACGGTCTTACTCTGTAGCCCAGTCTGTCCTTGAATATGGCAATCCTCCAGCCTCAGCCTCCTGGGTACTGGGATTATTGGGATTAAAGGCATACACCACCACACCCAGCTTATGTGGTCCTATGGAATCAACTCAGGTACTTAGCACTTACATAGTACTTGCTAGGCAAACACTTTAACTGCTGAGCTATTCTTCCAGCCTCCACCCCCTTTTTTGAGACACGGTCTCACTGTGTAGTCCAGGCTGGTCCTGAACTCACCATGTAGCCCAGGCTGGCCGGGAACTTACAGCAGTCTTTCTGCTTCAGCCTCTGGAGTGCTGGGATTACAGGCATGTGATACCACACCCTATTTTAAAAGTGCTGAGGAAATAAACCCAGAGTCTTTCGTTAGGCAAATGCTTTAGCCACTGAGCTACACCTGCGGCCAGTCTCAGTTATTTTGTGGTGGTAGGGTTGAAATTCAGGGTCTTGTGCATGGTGAGCCAGCACTGTGGCACTGGGCTACATCCTCTAGCTCTTACACATGCTATTTATTAGAATATCTGTACTTCAATTCAGCTTCACAATTAGACGTTGGTATTTATTCCTTAATTGGGAGACAACAAAAAATAAAATCAGGCACTCTTGGAACACTCACTAGGAAGGTGATTCCTGGGGTAGCAGTAGTAAGAATCCTGGGAACTTCCTATCTCTTATCTTCTTTGATACTTTTAAAGTACCTATGACTTCCTATGATAAGACAAGGTTTTGCCGATAAGTTTTTTCCCCATTTTTTAGTTTTCAGAAGAAGTACAAATGGCCAGCAAATATGCAAAGAAAAAAATGTTCAACATCCTTAGCCATTAGAAAAATGCTGGGGAAAGTTTTTAAAAACCTTAATAAAAAGCAATGATACAAAGCTCAGTGTGGTGGGTAGGTGGCTCATAATCCCACCTACTCTGGAGGCTGAGGTAGGAGAAACACAAGTTTGAGGCCAGCCTGGCCCACTTTGTGAGACCATCTCTCACAATGAAAAGGACTGCAGGTACAGCTCAAGGTTGGAGGCAGTGATACAAAATTCCCTTCGTTTGTTAGATTGTACACTATGCTAAGATGAGGAATCTATCCTTTATCCTACTTTTCCTGAAGAATGCTGTCCTTGGAGTTCTTGGGCAAAGCAGCTATGTAAATTGAATAAGAAACATGCAACATATTTCTAACAACCTTGAAAGCCCGAAACACTTAGTGTCACCAATGAACATGTGTTATAAAAGGAATTCTGAATTACAGAGTTAGATTAGTTCACATATATTCTGTTGTACTCAGCCAGGAAGAAACTTCTAACCCAACCAGTTGGGTCAGCTACTGCATCCAAAAGTCTAAGCAACCAAACTGGCTTTCAATACAACTAAGAATAGGATGCTTTCATATTTTGCTCCAAGGCCAAGGGTTATCAAGCTATCAACTGTGAACTCTATGATAACCTTTCATGCATAAATGAGCCTTTTAAGTCAGTGTTCACTTTAAACAGAACTTTCAGAAAAAGATCCTCTTTCAGAAACAACTTCTGGGGCATGTATATCATAAAATATCTTCAGAAAGAATATAGACCAACGACACTAACAGAAATACAGAGTAAGCCACATGTGTAATTTTATATTTCAAATGGCCACATTAAGAAAAGTAAAAGCTGGACGTGATGGTGCACACTTGTATTTCCAGCTCCTCTGGAGGCTGAGATGGAAGGATCACTTGAGCCTAGGAATTTAGCAACAGTTGGGATAACACAGACATGCAGCACAAAAAATGCAAATATGATAATATGATTTATTGACCCAATATATCTAAAATATATTTTTTTCCTATTTTGTAACATATTCACCTACAGACTAGCCACTTTTCAACTGCTCAATAACCAGAAAGGGCTAGCTGATACTGTGCTGAACAGTGTAACCTGAACCAGAGCCAATATCCAAATGCGAATAACTGGCATACCTGAAGAGCAGTGCCAACTTCCAAGTCACCTCGCCCTGTCAATGAAAGCTGAGGCCACAGGGAGTTGTGAGGAAAAGGGGGTGCAATGTGTTTTCAACACATCAAGTTGAGAACCCAAACACATTTATCAGTAGAAACAATAATAAACATAATGGTTTTATAGCTAAGCGACCATTAAGGGTTAAAAAGACTTCCTTGGGAGGAAGATCTGGTAAGTCAATCATCATTCCAACCTGCATCCAGGAGATAATGGGTTCCAAGCTCCCACCCACCCTACACATAGTATCTACCTGAATCTCATTTACACTCTGTCAAAGGGAGTTTACATTTACAGTGGTCCGTGTGCACAGAGTTTCTCATTTAAGGACTTAAACCAGTAGGTTCCTTTCTTCATTTCCCTTCCCCATACAGTGGGTCCTTCCAGCTGACCCTTCCCTAGAAAGTCCATTTCTTTCTTTTCTTTTTTTTTTTAACAAACCATCACAGGGGTAGAAAGCTACCCCTCAGCTCAGCACCGGTTCTCCTCAGGCCAGACAGGCATCTGTCAGCCTGTCTGTAGGACTTAAACTTATGAGATAGACTGCCGAGTGCAGGAGCCAATCTTTGACACAGAAAGAGTTCAAGAGTAACCTAGGTCTTCAAGTCTTTGCCAGCTCCTTATAATGTATGTGGTAGAGTCAAGCCTATTTAAGAAAATCCATTTTTACCTATGATGTGGAACAGCTGCCTAGAGAACCCTGTGTAGAGTTTTCCTGAGGCAAAGGCAAACTGAAAAGGAAAGTATCTTCCCTCTCCTTAAGTGCACCTCGCCCTCTGGCCCCTCATTCCCTCATTCCAAAGCCAAGGCCATATTCTTTCACGTAACCAGCATTAAGGTAAAAGGAAACCATTTCAACTATATCCTCTGGGTATATATCCTCTGGGTTCCAGTCTCCCTTCCCTGCAACCTACTTCACAAAATGCAGCATAGTAATAACCAAACTAACATCCAGACAACAAGCCTTGCCCTAGCTGTCTTCAAATCCATCTAGTGCTAGCTCTTCATCTTAGAAGTTTACAGACTCTAGTTTGCATTTCTCAAAGCCATTTTGCTGTCTAGTCTGAACGAGTTAAGTGTTGACCAGAGAAACTGCATACACCTTCACCCACCTTTTCTAGTCACTTTTTCCAATCATTCTTTCTAATACCACGATGACTAGGGTCACACTTTTAGTATTCTTGGTCCCCACTAGGAAAGGTATCTCAGTATCTCTTCAGGTCCCTAGAGCAAAGTCTAGTGCTTAGGGTGTGCTCAATAAACATATGATAAGTGAATGTCTAGATTGCTGAAGTAGCAATTCATTGACAGATTACCCTTGAGAAACACCATTTTGACCATAATCATTACCATGGTGATAATAGTAGGACAAGTATTTCCCGGCCAAAGCGAGGGATGGGGAGGGAGCAATTGTAGGAAGATGCAAGAGGCATTTTCTGGATTGAGGAAAATGTTCTGTGTTGGTCTAGGGTGGTGGTTACATGAATGCTCAGATTTAAAATGTGTCAAGCCATTAGGATTCATGTATTTTACTATATTTAAAGCATGCATTGATAAGCAAAAGCAAGAAAGGGCAGGTGTATATGTTCTTCTTATAAAATACAATTCCACCATATTATAAAGCTGAACCTATATGAAAATGTTAGCTGTAATACATATTAAATATATTAACTTATTAATGGTGATTATCCCCAGGGAAACGGTCATGGAAATGAGAAGGGGAGAGGAGCCAAGGAGCTTTTGCATTTATATAACACTTAAAATATTTTATTCCCTTATTGAGTACATATTACAACCCAGTACTAAATTGTACTAGAGGTACAAATATAGTTAGAAATGATCAAATCTGTGCCCCTAAGCAACCCACATTAGGAAGACCAACATGAACAATAGTATCATAGGACATGGTAGGGTGTGGGGATGTAGTTCAGTGGTAGAGTGCTTGCCTAGCATGGCCCTGGTTTTCCACTGTCAGCACTAAAGAGCATCTAATGAAAAGTGTGTGTCACCAGAGAGAGAGAGAGAGAGAGAGAGAGAGAGAGAGAGAGCAGAAGAAGAAGAAGAGGAGGAGGAGGAGGAGGAGGAGGAGGAGCCAGGTCACTTTTGAAAATGCAGAATGAAGGGTTACAGTTCATTAGGTTAGCCTAGCATGTCCCTGGGAGAACGAACAATGTGGTCGATGGCTCAGAAACAAGAAGCACAGTGTGTTTGGAAAAGACAGCTTAATTTCTCCTTGTAATTGGACCTTAAGGCCCTTGTGAAAAAAAAGTGAGTAGAGAACTGTTGGAAAGGTAACACAGGGCCAAATCATAAAGAGCTTTGGAGGTGTTTAGATTTCATTCTCAAATGTAATGGGGAGCCACTGAAGGATTTTCCAGAGGTGAATAACTTATTTCATTTCATGTTAATTAAAGAATGTTCATCTGTTGACAATGGAGGGGAAGAATCAGTGGAGAGCAAGACTGGCTACCAGTTGAGTGGCTCCTACAACAATGGGCCACGTGAGATATAATGAAGCAAGGAAGAAGTGGATGTTCCCTAGTTATGTTTCAGCTGTTTCCCAGTCTAAAGATGATTTTTCACTCCTTGCTCAGAGATCTAATGTTCTCCAATTAATCCTCCCCTTTTCTTATTTCAAAATGTTCACTGCCATATGACTCAAAAGAAAGTAAAATCACAGGAGAAAGAATTCATTATAAAAGCCAACGCAATGCCTTTGAGTATTTGGTTTTAAAAGCATCATGCATACTCTTGATTGTTCTCACAGGCTGTGTTGCTACTGGTTCACCCAAAAGCACTTCTGCAGCTTTCTAACCACCATGAAGGGTTTCCCTAACAGTTGCTCCTTTTCCAAATGGGCCCCAAAATAGATTTCATGGATATATGAAAAGATTATGCCTTAGTTAAAATTCTAACAAATGTTTGTAGCATTTTGAAAAGCTTAATTTTACTTCCTCAATCTACAAGCCCAAACTCTGCCTCTTTCTGATATATATTGACAAAAGCAAGCAGACACCGTATGTGAGGCTAGCTACAGCATATGAAAATGGAACACTCAGAGGAAATTTTCACATTTTCAAATGTTCTGTTTTCAAATTACCTAGGCTATTTTTTGGAAACATTACCTCTTCCTATCTGTAAAAAAAAAAAAAAAACAACAACAACAACAAAAAACAACTTCCGATTACTATTTATAACATGTGTTTCTACTATTTCTAGGAAAGTGACTCTATTTTATGTTAAAAATAATTCCCTTAAAGAAAAAAATAATTTCAAGAAAGGAGCTTCAAATATAAACCATTCTGAAAATTTAAACTAGTACATATCCTAGTTTAATTATGTACTTTCCACAAGCCTGCCTCTCCTAGCCACCGAATTAAAGGAAATTATGATTCATAACAACACACAACAAAAACATAAGACAGCTGAACTTCAGCCAAGACTATTCAGAAGTATTATGCCAAGAGAAACCCCAAACATTTATTTTTAAATCCACACTTACTAGTCTTAGGATACTCTATAAATTTAAAATATTAAGCAAGGTTTCATCTTAGCTATGTACAATAAAGACACACCGTATAAGCACTTGTAACACTGCATATAAAACTTGTATTCAAAGCAGCACTTAAAATAGATGTAGTACAAAATGTTGCATTTCAAATGCTTTTATATGGTGTCCATCCCTGTCCCCCGTATCATGCTATGTTGTCACCCCTTACCGGTGTCATTCTCCACCTCAAGCTTAATTCTGTCCCTGCACAGCTGACTGTAAATAACAAGTATCACTAATTTTAAATGAACACACAGCTATGAGCTAAGAGTTTTGAAATAAAAAGTTAAGAAGTCTTTGGTGAAATACTGTATTTATATACTCAACAGCATATATTAGTGAAAAATTCCAGTCACAGTAACTTTTCACAACAAGATTTATTGCCAGAATTGGTAAGTGGATATACTGGGAATAGTTGCATGCTTGTTATGAAAAAAAAAAAAAAAGACTCCCAGCCAAACACACAACTCATGCCTGCTACAATACCAATAAAAATGAATCTTCTAGTAGAAAATTCGTTTTGCCACATTCAGACCTGAGAATTAAATGGTCACAACTGTCCTCCAACCTTAGGAAACCAAAAAAAAAAAAAAAAACATATTCACATTACTTGCAAAAGAATAAGCTACCAGTAAAACCCTATCTATCCCCATTTTACTCAAAGGACCTCAGGTTCCTGATGAACAGTGACGTTTTAAGTAGGAACTAAGATGCCTGCTGACAATCAAGGAAAGACCAATTTGATAATCAGTATGACAGAAAACAGACACCGATGGCTCCTGGCTATTAGAAAGGGAAAGATTAGACTACTTTTTTTTCTTTTAAATCACCAGATGTTCTAAAATTTCTGACCTTCCAAGCAGGGTAAATCCTAACAGCAAAAGAATAAATAGCTCCCATGTGCTGACAGGAAGGTTGGGGACAGTAGGAAGGAATAACCAAAAACAGAACCAAAAAAGGAAAATGTTACCAAAATATGGCCTATTAGTAGTAATTTTGGTAATATAGAGAATGACAAGACCATCATAAAAATCATTAACTTTTTTTTCTAAAGCATGTAGCTATTACCTAAAAGTAAAATGGGAAACTGAAAGAAAAATCTTGAAATAGTCCAAGACTAATACTTAAACATATTATACAAGGTATCTTCCCAAGTCATGACCTACACTGGAAAAAAAACCACACTGGAAAGATTTTTTTTTTCTTTTGCTTTGCTTTCGGCAAAAGTATAGTGTATAGGGTGTCACAATTAAAAGAGATAAAAAATAATATTTCCATATAAAAAAATTCAACTTTTCTGTGGGCCCACTTAAAAAAACATGGATAAGATACACATTCACTAGAAATGTAAAATATAAAGGCTATGTAGAAAGGCAGAATAATTTACAGGATACATGGAAAAAGCCCAATGCAAAGCAGTGTGGCCATGTGACTACCGTGGTAGGTGAAAAGATAAAAGGATGGTTGGTAAGAGAATTAAGATAAAACCTTTTTTCCCTTTCCAAAGGCTTGCTATATGGTTTATAAATCAAGAACTATTTCTAAACTATCAGCCTGACATTTGAAAAAATATTAAGTAAGTTGTCCCTTTAAAAGAAAAACATAGTAGGTACACTGCTTTGCAGCTTATTCCTTTCATTATTTCAAATTAAGGGGCCTGATTTCAAAGGTGCACACTCCAAATGGAAGTTCCTATCTGAACTGGTAGTCAGAGGTGTGGACATTCAAACCCAGGATATGCAAACATCTGCATTTCCATGGGAAAAGAAAATGTGATGAGACTTTTAGGAAAATCAGTTTTCAAAGTTTACGGTGTAGTGAAAGACGTCTACTTGATCAATTTTACTAAATAAATTTTTTAAAAACCCTAAAAGCAAAACAATGAAATCGAACAATGTTAAGAGGAAACTAGATCCAAACTGTTAACAGAAGCTAGAATTACCAAATTAAAAAGTCTCACCTCTGTAAGAACCCACTGGTTCAACTCCTATTCAAGTCCTCCATTTCCCCATTGTCCCCCGGCCCCCAGCCCCACTGAAGATGAAACATAGGGCTGGGCACATACTAGGCAGTGCTCTACTGCTGAGTCCAACTATTCAGTTTGGTAGCTCCATTCATTAAAACTCCTCACTTTTCCAAAATGGATTACAACAAGTTCGTACTGCATCCCCTCAGCACTACTGGGATAACTCCCAAAAGGGGGAGAGTGTATGGTAGTAACTTTTTAAATTTTAATATGCAAGCACGACTTATGCAAGTTGACTGAACAGTTTGAGTTGTATGTTATCTGTCCACTGCAGGCAAAGAAGTTATCTCCTCACCACGGGGACATAAATACCCCACGGACGCAAGTAGTCCGGACTTCCCTCCTGCGGGGCAGAATCTGCCTGAGAAGCAAAGCATCCAACGTGACTAAGTAAGCCCTCAATTGACTCTTCCCTTTCTTTTTTTGCTTGTCCCCAGTCCAACCCTGTCGTGGCGAGCACACATCTAATTTCTGATGCAAAACAGTAGGACTCTACAATGCTTTGCCCCGTGAGGTCCCCGCCTGGGCATGTGTCCCCCCACATCCCTGTTACCCTGGAAAGTCCAGTGAAACAGTAACAGTAGCTAAGGTAACTGAGAGCGCGGTTGAACCAGAGGAGCAAGGGCTTGAGCGTCTCCCGGGCTGGGGGCTGAAAGCTCCGTCGGCGGAGCGATCTCCGACAGGGCGGACGTGGGTTCGAGGCCCCGGAGCGCAACAGCAGGAGCAGGGCCTTTGGAGGCCGGCGGCTTTTGCTGCCACGCTCTCAGCAGGAAGGGGAGGGGAGCGAGAGGAAGAAGGGGAGCGGGAGAAGCGGCGGAACGCGGGGGGAGGGGCGGGGCGGGCGCGCGGAGCGGCCTGAGGAGGGGCGGGAGGCGGAGCCGGGCTCGCGGGAAGCCCGCGCGCCCAGCCCAGCGTCTCCCGGAGGAGTCGCAGGCTCCGCCTCCCGCTGGGCCGCGCCTCGCGCCGAGCGCCCCGAAGGGGCGGGCCCGCCTCGCAGCCTCCCTCCGGGGCGCGGGCCCTCCTTCCTTCTCCTCCCTCCCCGCCTTCCTTTCCATCTCAGCAGCGCCCTCAGTCTCCCTCTCGCTGGCTCATACAAAAGCAAAATGTCCGCCATCTTCCGAGGCGGCTGCGGTCGCCGCACCACCAGCTCAGCCCTCCGGCGATCGCTCCCCAGGGCGGCCCCTCCCGGGTCCCCCGCGCCCGATCCCGAGCGCGTGAGCTCTCGGAAGCCAGTGACAGCGCCGCTCTGCCCGCCCTCGGCGCCCCCCACCCCGCCGGGCGGGGCCAGGGACCGGCAGCCCCCGCCGACGCGCTCCCGCTTCCCGCCCGCCCGTCTCCCGAGGACCCGGTTACCTTGATGCAGTACGGGGGTTCGTCGTAGGTGACCAGCATGTACCTGTCTCCGCGGCTGGCGGGGTCCCTGGCGCGCAACTGCGGGACAAGGGATGGGGGGTCGCGTAGGAAAAGGGAGGCAATACAAACGTTACAGAAGCACCTAAATCCGCCTCCCAGCCCCTTGGGAGGGAGCCCCGTGTCTCCCCTCCCCTCCCTTTACCTTCAAGAACAACTCCACAGCGCCTTTGGCAATGTCCAGGTAGGAGGTGCCCAGGTCAGTGCGCTGGTTCATGGAGGCGGACGTGTCTATGAGGAACAGCAGGATGGGCATCTTTCCCGCGCCCCTGGCTCTGCTTCCCACTCTCCTGGCCCTCTTGCCCTCACTGCCACGTAAGGCCACTGGAACCCTCAACTCTCGCAGAACCAAGGGGCAGGGAGCGAGAGGAAGAGGGCAGACGGGACGGGACAGATGGGACAGCTCCTGGCCTCCTCTTTCTGCAGCCCCGCCACCTCTGCCTACAAGGAAACTTGAAAGTGTGAGCGTGTGTAGCCCTCGGGGCCCTCCCCTTCCCTTCTCCTCCGGCCACCACTACTGCCGCCGCCTCCTCTGCTGGGACTACAGCTTTAAGCATCCGTCCGCGCGCACTACAGCGCTCGCCCCAGACTGAGAGCCCTCTCTGTTCACTGACACACAACTTCTGTCTGCTCACCTACCATCGGCACCATGTGACCAGAACCCACGCCATTGGTTGCCAATTATGAGGTATTTGCATATTCATTAGATGACAGGGCAGGGGAGGGGCTTGGGCGAACCCTGGGAGTTGAAGTTTGAACCTATGCAGCGGGTAAAGGGAAATGTTAAGGATCCTGTCTATGTTTGCATTCTCCTTTAAAGGACTTGGAGGCCCTTAGGGTGATTCCTTTGGGTGAAATGGATGGATTTTTCTTGTATTCTTCAAAGATAGTGATTCGAGGGAAGAGTAAATTGAGTAACCGTTGTGCAAAAGTACAGAGCAGATGCTTGAACAGGCTGCACAAAAACAAAATGCTTTGCTAACAGTGATCGATACACCCTGCCAGTGGCTAAGTCCAAGACATTTTAAAAGCAGCTAACTTCTTTTCTCGCCAGACTTACTTTCATTTAGATTTGCCCTTCCTTTTGGTTTTGTGCATCATTTACTGTCCTTGTAGTCCACGTATATGGATATGTACTTAGAAAAGAAACTAAAACAAGTTGGCTAAGACCAACCTTTTGTATGCACAGGGCTTCTTCAGTTTCCTGGAGCTCTTTGAAGCACTGGCTTGCCTGTGGTAGTTTGCCAACTCTCATTTATTGGGCACCCATGAAGTGCCTGGCACCATGATACACTCATTTGATCTTTGAAATCCTTATGGTAGATGGTACTGTATTCAATTTCTAATAAAGGTAACGTCAGCTCCATGACTTAAGGGTAACAGTGAGGAGTGCTCTCAAGTGTGGCTCTAGGGAAGGGCTCACTAAGTGGTCAAGCATGCCTGACTAAGTACTCCATGTGACACAATTTTTAAATTCAGAGTATTTCTAGCGACTTGCTATGCGGAACAGGAAACCTTGAGCTTCAGTGAGTTTATAATTTCGATGAAGAAAAAAAATCACACATGTGTCCTTGTATAATATTTGTATATTTTATGTGGACAGCCCGTGCATGTATTTCATGTGTTACATATATACCTTCAATAATCTTTTTAGAGAAATAAGATTTTGCATGCAGTCACATGGCAATCTCTGAACCAAGGACAAACGAGTGATGCAAATAGAAAGTGCCATGGAAGCAATGGTGTAGAGGTCTAGAGTTTCAGAAGATTTCACTGGAGAAAAAAAGGTGGGGAGCTGGGTGGGAAGGAGCGATAATGAGCCAAAATTTGGCCAGTGGTAATACTATGCCTGGTGCCTTCTGGGCCAGTCTGACCAAATGTGGGGAATTAATTGAGGCAGAAAGGATGAGATATACCTTAGAAGCTCCTGTTTTCCTTTTGCTACAAGTAGCAATGAAGGACAGTTCCCACAGGGTCTCGCTAAAGGTATCAGGCTGCTCTGTTAGTTTTACTATTGCTGTATATTAAATTGCAATGGATTTAGTGCAAGGTGCATTTATTTGGCTGGCTGTGGTGTATTGTTTCTCAAAACTGAATTTAACAAAAACTAATCAGCTTGCCAAATAAATTCAGTGGATTGAAATGGTTACTTAGACTATTTTTTAGTTGAAGAATTACAAAGTTTCTTTTTCTTTCTTTCCTTTTTTATTTTTCCTGAAATGGAATTTTGCTATGTAGCCCAAGCTGGACACAGTTTATGATCGCCCTGACTCGGACTCTCAAATTATAGGTGTGTGCCAGCATGCCTAACTGAATTATGAGATTTCTGAATATATATATATATGCTGAGCCATGATATGCCCCAGTTCACAAATGATATTTTTAGATGACATAAAAAATTCTTTATACTTTCCTTTCACCTTTCCTACAATGAGTGTGCGTGTGCCTTACTTTTATAATCAGAAAAGAGGCTATGTTAAAAATTACATTCGGACTATTCAAAATAGTCTCCCCTAGGAGAACATTAGAGAAAAGTTTTTAAATTGACTTGCCAGCAATATTGAAGCCCATAGTTTCAGTTACCCAATTCTCCAGTGGGTGAGGACATATGAGGCCCATGGGGCAGACCTTGGGGAAAAAGAGCCTCCCCAAGGCAGGAAAATGTCTTTCAGTATACTTAGTTATTTCTGACAAGGCATGTTATTTATCTTTTTCAGTATAAAATCAACTTGAAATGATATAAACAGAGCATCTGAAAAAATGTCTTATTAAAAATACAAAAGTGACAGTCCACAAAAAATAACCTGGTGACTTTATGTACTTATTTTAATTACACCAAATCCCAGGTCCTCAGTGTGAAGCTACTCTTCTTCCTTTTCTGGAGGAAAGTGAGCTCTGTATTATGCTCAGCTGTGTTTAGACCTCTGTACTGTGTTTCTTTGACACATGTCAACACTAAAACTCCAGAGTTATATATATTTTTCTGGGGCAGAACTTAGCCTCCTTGTTCCGTGGGTTATTTGTTCCTTGGATGGACTTCTCTCTCCTATCAGAGTGTAAACGTCTTGAGAGCAGTCAGAGCCTATAACTGATGCTTGATGCAAAGTATCTGCTCAATAAATAGATGTTAGAAGAACTTGTTAAATGTGCTGTCCTTTTCATTCTCTCGTTGTCGTCCCATGTGCTTGAATATTATCCTGTGACTCCTTTCCTAGGGCTGCCCAGCTGTGCTGTGTTGCCCTTGGCCTGCTACCCCACCTAAGAGGGTAGTAGGCCCAGATTCCTGTACCTCAGGGCCCAAGACCTTTTGGCTTTGGGTTCCTTCACACTAAGCACTTGAATGGACACCTTTCACCCAACCCTGGAAGTGTCCTTTACTTTGTACTCAAACTTCCTTAAGAAGTGACTCTTGGGGGCCACTGTTCACCTAGTCTCCCCACTCCCATTTTCTTCCCTACTGCTGCCAATTTCAGGCTTGTTTCCACTGCCAGGCCTCTGGACAGTCAATGGACTTCTCTTTTATTGCAGTTCTGTGACCTGCACTAACCATCGTGTCCTCTTTTCATTCTTCTCATGTCTTTTGAAGTATGAGCTCTTGAAAATTGTTTCCTCTTTCCTCTTCTTGTCTCTGCTTTTGATCTGCTTTTCATTAGTAGCCCCTGAATCAGTGTGCTTTTCTTCTTCACCACTGCAGTCCTTTCTACCTCATGTCTGGGGCCACAAGATGCCACTTAGGAAGAAATTCCTGCCATGTCTTGATCTCCTGGCTTTCTTTCCCTTCACATGAGTGTAGCAGAGGGTAACATGAGGGTACCCTGTGTTTATAGTTTAGAAAGTTGGCCACAGTGTGGCCCGCCCACAATGTAGGAGACACATTTTTTTTTTCTGCAAAGGCTGGTTTGACTTCTACCTTGTGTCATTAAACAGGCTTTAATTATGTCTTGACAAAAGGCCTTACTTCATTCTCTCCCCAAACCTGCCTTTCATAACTGGAAAGGAGTAAGTTCTCCAAGTCTGCTTTCTCCACCACCCACTCCTCAAGTCCACCCAGTCTAGTTTCTCTCTCTGTCACTCTGTGGAAACTGCTCAGAGGTCCCCACTGGCCTCCTCTTGGCTAAGTCCAGTGGTCTGTTCTATATCTTCCTTTGTCGACTGCTAAGCTATTTGCCTTGTCTTCCTGAGCTCTCTCCATACCCACCTACCTTACCTTCCATCACCAGCCATTTCTCCTAGAGTCTTCCTACCCCTTCAACTACTTTTTTTTATCTTCACTGACTCTTAAACTTAATTTTTGTCTCACTCAATAGCTATCTCATTTTCATTCACTGTCTTCCACAAAAGGACTGTGTTATTTTCACAACCTGTATTCAGTTACTCATTCTTTTATTTGAACATTTCTTGGGTGAGAGGCGAGAAGGCACATATCTATAGAAAAGATAAAGGGTCAGTCACAACGTGAATTGAGTTGCTTGTGGGCCACCCAATTAAAAATAACCACAAAGCAAGATGGCATAATAAAAATGAAAATAAGCCCCAGGTCAGGGAAAACCTACTCAGGAAGATTTGGGGAGAGAATGCGCTAGAGTTGCAACAACTGCATTCCTTAAGCATAGCTATATGCAAGGCAAGGGGTTTGCACTTTGCACATCTCACCTCAAGGCATCAGTCATGTGATGTAGAGCTTAAGGGTTTTCCCAAGTGCAGGTGAAGAAATGGGTCCCTCCGCTGGTCAACGGCCTGACCTGGAGCCCAAGCTCCCCTTCCTCACTCTGCAGGAACAAATACCAGAGTGAAAGGGTATGTGCTCGGTACATAGGAGCCCGGATACACATTAGAAGAAGTCCTGCACAGAACCAGGTCACCAGCAGAGAAGCACAGGGAGCCAGGGAAGCAGGATACAGAGCGTCCAGAGAGAGGAGGATATCAGCAAGTCAGCCAGCTCCAGGGGACACTATAGGCTGGAGAGTGCCCTACCAATTTCTCCAAAAGACTAGTCTTGGGTAGCCCATCCTGTGGGATGGTGTGGATCTGGATTTTCTGTGATCTGCTTCCTGATACCTGCTAATATATCAATACTTGTGCCTGATACTTCTGGAACTTGACGGGAGGAGAGCAAATAAGGGGTAGTGATAATGGCAAGACACACAGAAAATTGAAGTAAGATCCAGGCACCTGCCAATTAAGGGCAGCCAAGTGTCCAGCACAAGGCCTAGAGCAGTCCTTTTTTAGCTGCTCCCTTCTGCCCCAGGCCCAGGCACAGCAAGCTGTATGGACATTTATAGACCTGGTTACTCCGAGAGGTGGCATAGGCTAAAAATAAAAATAGCTGGTGATGAAACTTGGCCCAAGGCAGTCCCCACACAAGCCTCTCAGCGAGTTTTGCCACTTGGGTAACTTCTGTCACAAGTCAGGGTGTAGGAGCCTCTGGGCTGAGGCCCTGGAATCCCTGTCTTTCTGCTTTGTGTCTTCTGTGGTGCTCTCCTCCTGCCACGTCATTCCCCGTACCCATGTGATGTGGAATGACAGGACCTCACTAGGCAAGAGCATCATCACTCTGTGTGTGTGTGTGTGTGTGTGTGTGTGTGTGTGTATTCCTAGAGGTGCACATGACACACAGAGGGTGATTCTAAGCAGAGAAGTAAGGAAGCCCTGTCATAAAAAGCCTTACCATCTACTACCTCCAGAAATCTAGAACTTTTTCCGTCTTTCTTCTCTGCATCCACTAGGCCATCAAATACTGTCTAGTTTTTTTTTTCTTTTTTCTTTTTTTTTTTTTTTTGTAGGGGAGGGTGGGTACTGGTGATAAAGCTCAGGGCCTTCTTACTGCACTGCAGCTCCAGCCCATTTTTACTTAATTTTGTGACAAAGTGTTACTAAGTCACTAAGTTGCTTAGGCTGACCTGGAGCAACCTGATCCTCCTGTTTCAGCCTCCCAAAGTGCTGGGTTTACAGCCTGAGTCACCAGGCCTGCTTGTCTGTTTCTTACTGTTTAGATATCACTTTGATTCATCCCCTGCTGTTTTCCATTGGTGTGGGTTCTCCACATCATATTTAGCCCATAGGCCGGCACATCATTAGTTTTCCTTTTAATTTGGGGGGAGGACAAGTGGTATGAAAAATTTGTAACCAGTTTTTACACTAACGCATTTCCACTAATAAAAAGAAATATTTTGATTCTTGCTAAAGTGTAGGTTTTATCTTTTCCCTAAGGCTTATTTTAAAAATTAGTAACATTGAGTCATTATTAGAATGTGTCCTTTAAAAAGTAACAATAGGTCAGAGGAAGAGCACAGCAGATTAAAGCACTTGGCTAGCAAGCTCAAAACCCTTAGCTTGTAAATTCCCGAGACCCACATAAACTGGGCGTGGTGCTACACAGCTGTAATCCCAGCAGCCTGGGCTACACAATGAGTTCAGCACCAGCCTGCACTACAGAGTGAGACTGGGAGTGTAACTCAGTTTAGAGGGCTTTCTAGCATGGACTCAGTCCCCACACTACATATACAGAAAGAAGTAAAAATAGTAGAATGGTATTTTTACTTAGGTATAGAGAAAGCCCTTATAAGCCAGTTTATCTGGCATAAATAATTTAATTCACCCCAAATGTATGTATGGCTGCTGAACTTCCTATTTTTCCTCTTAGGGAGATAGAAGAATTCTTGGCAGCAGTGATAGGCCATAGAAGAAACCATTTCTCAGTGTATAGTTTATCACATATTTACTCCAGTCTGCTCCACTCTGCTCTGCTCTGTTTGCTTTTCTTTTCTTTTCATTCTTTCTTTTTTCTTTTCTTTCTTTTCTTTTCTTTTCTTTTCTTTTTTTTTTTTTTGAGACAGGGTCTCACTCTGTAGCCCAGGCTGGTCCTGAACTCACTATGGAGCCCAGGCTGGCCTTGGACTCATGGCAATCCTCCTGTCTCAGCCTCCCAAGTGCTGGGATTACAGGCTCGCGCTACCACGGCCAGCGTATGTGGTGCTGGGGAATCGAACTCGGGTACTTAGCACTTAGTGCTCTAACAAGAGCTTTAACCGCTGAACCATTCCTCCAGCCCCATCTCTCTCTCTCTCTCTCTCTCTCTCTCTCTCTCTCTCTCTCTCTCTCTCTCTTTCTTTCTCTCTTTCTTTCTTTCTTTCTTTCTTTCTTTCTTTCTTTCTTTCTTTCTTTTTTTCTTTCTTTTTGAGACAGGGTCTCGCTCTGTAGCCCAAGCTGGTCCTGAACTCACTATGGAGCCAATGCTGGCCTTGGACTCACAGCAATCCTCCTGCCTCAGCCTACAGAGTGCTGGGATTAACAGGTGTGCACCACCACTCCCAGTTTATAGTTCACTCTGTTTGGAATTTTTTGGTCAAAAGACTAACTGGCCACGCCTCCCTGTCAGTCTTCTACTCCACCGGGGAGGGCTGATGTGAGACAGATATTTTCAATGCAGGGAAGTAAAATGCATGGAATGAAGTTGATAAACAATCAGGGAAGGCCTGTGGAAAAGTTGGTACTTGAACTTGACCGGAGATGAAGAAGCTTAGTGACAAAACTAGTAGGAGCCAGGGTCTGAGACCTTAAAACTGATTCAGCGTTCCTGCTGGTGGTTTGCCCAGGTCCCCTTTACTGGCCAGCACATGCATCTCACAGCTGCTAGGAATGTGAGCTGCTTCCCTTTCTCTGGGAAATTGCCCTCAGGGTTGGGAGCCAACTTGGATGGAAGCTAGCACTACTTTATTGGCGGCCTGCCACCTCCTCTTCCACATTTTCAGCTGGTGACTGACAAAACCCCTATGCCTTAGAATGGGATCACCTTGTGGTGTCATTTCTGCTTCACAACTTTGGGGGTATGGGCCATGCTTAGCTCTGTCTCCTTACCTATTCTGCTTCCTTTGCTCCCTTCTTCCTGAGAACCCTCACAGTAAATTGCCAGGACCCAAAATCCCTGCCTCAGGCTCTGCTTTTAGAGAAGCTGACCTAAAATAGTCTGCTCAATAAACTTCCAGATATTTGGTGTACCTTGAAATTGGTGAGTGAATTAAGGAATAGATGGAAGATGAAACCCAAAAATTAGACAAGATCCAAGTCATAAGGAACCATGTATGCCCTATTACAAGACTTTGAGTAATTTAAACTTTTATATTTTATCTTTGTTTATTGAGACTTTTAAAGATTAAAACACCCCTCCTCATACCATGAGCTTACCTTTAATGATATAGTGTCACCTTGAACGGTGTAGCCTTTCTACCTGTAGTGACTTATTCATTTAGGCTAAGGAATTGGAGGCTATTTGGGCCCATAGCTATTTGAAAATATCTCTGAAAGTGATAATCCATGAAGTCATTCATTGTTTAATTCACCTATGGTATGATGAAGTGTGACAGATTTATTTTCTAAAGATGGCCACCCCTATATATTCATCTTACCCTATTTGCTCTTACAATGTTCGTGACACTCCCCACTGCGAGGTGAGGTCAAGGTTTCCTGTCCTTGAATTTGGAAGAGGGGACTATTAATTGTTAGATAGTGGAGGCAATGCTGTATAATGGCTGAGGCAAGATCCTAATGACAATATGGTTTCACCTGGATCTCTTCTGTCTCTGTCAGGATGCTATATCTTGCAACCCAGGCCCCATGTTGTGAGGAAGCCAGGCTACATGAAGAGATGACAAGGTTGTGTATTGGCCAACAGTCCCAACTAGGCCTTCAGCTAATATCAGTCACCAATCTGACACCAGTTATCAGACAGGTGAATTGAAAAGCCACCTGAGGATTCTAGTCCTGAGCTTTTGGATCTTCTAGCTGATGGTGCAGGCATCATGGGACAGAAACAATTTTTCCTGGCAATAACTGAATGTGAATGCTTAGCCCACAGAAACTATAGAAAAAATAAGTGGCTGTTGTTTTTAGCCATTTGGCTTGCAGGTAATTTATTTTGTAGCAATAGATAACTAATATCTCTCTCTAGACTCTGAGGCCATGTTTCCCCCTTGAAATCAACTGGTCTACCTTCCCTACTCAGGTTGTTGTTGCCTCCAAAGGTTTTTAGTGTCTGAACTTTTTTTTAACTCACCTTTATCTCTCCACTTACATAGAATTAGTCACTAGGTCCTATAGATTTTCCTTTCTGTAGTATCTCTGCCATCTTCTTTTTTATCCTTGAGTAGTTGCCTCTCTCCATAAAACTATCAGTAAAGCCCAGCTTTAATTAAGCTCACACCTCTGCTATAAAACTGTGTCTCAAATTTCAGTTTTCACACAAATTAACTTCCAGATAAAATTTCATTATATTTTATATTTTCATTGTCTTTCATATATTATATATCTTAAATAGATTTATGTTCTAGACACATATGCTAAATAGGTATTTACAAACACATAGTTCTAGAAATAATGCTTTGATTTCTTATTGTAACAAACCCATATTTGTTATGATGGGTACAAAAAAAGTGTTAACTGAGGTAATTTTGATAAATTGGTGTTATCTTCCAGACATTGTTTTCTAGGTATGTGTGTGTGTGTGTGTGTGTGTGTGCGCGCATGTTCTAAGTATGTGTGCATATGTATGTGTTATGTGTGTGTGTTTCACATCCAGAACACAGCTAAAAACTCTAGACTTCTAAAAATAAACATAAGAAAATATTGAATGGTGGTGGTAGATTGGACAGGGACCTCAGGACTGAAGGGACCACGAAGAGGTGAGTGCCCTCATATTCCCTTTATCTGTCCCAAACAGGGGGCTGAGAGACTGACTGGCAACTCAAAATGCTAAGATACAGTCATAAAACCCCCAAGAAAAGACTGGTTTCTCTAGTTAATGTACAAAGAAATGGACAATCTACCTAGAACAAAAACTTTTAAATAAAAATTGCCGAGGCTGAGGAATAGCTCAGCACTTAAAGTGCTTGTCTAACAAGCTCAGGGCCCTGAGTTTCATCTCCAGCACCACATAAACTGGATATGGTGGTACATGCCTGTAATCCCAGCACTGGGGAGGCAGAGGCAGGAGGATTACCATGAGTTCCAGGCCAGGCTACACACTCCCTACATTCCCTTTGTTTAAGCTAAGGCCATGAAAGAACTACTCCAATTTCTTCCAGCCAGGCAAGTATCAGAGAGATCATACAAGGAGCCACAACTGTCAACCTTCTCAACAGTAATGAGTTCTTGACCAAGAGTCAGTGGAGGCCAGACAGACAGCCTAGACTTCTACTTTCACCTGTTCCTAAGAAAGTAGTGCCTCCCTTTCCTCTGCTAGAACAATGTCAGAAGAAACCACCTAAAACCAAAGATTTACAGAAGTGCCAGATCCTGATTAAAACAGAAAAATGGCCATGTTTCCCATTTAAAAGTCACTTGTTATATGAAAAGCTGGGAAAGCCTCCAACAATGAAAAAGGCAATCATTAGATGCCAATACAAATATGACAGAAATGTTAGAAATAGCCTAAAATAATTTAAGAGTCATCATTAAGGGATGGGGGTGTAGTTCAGTGGTTAGACCTCTTGGCTAGCAAGGACAAGGCCCTGGGTTTGATCCCCACCCCACCAGAGAAGCTGGGTGTGGTGGCACACACCTGTAAACCCAGCACTTGGGAAGTGAGATAGGAGAATTGCCCTAAGTTCAAGGGCAGCCTGGGCTACATAGTGAGTTTAGAATCAACCTAGCTTGAACTACAGAGCAAGACCCTCCTGCCCCTCAAAATGTCATCTTTTCTTTAAAGTACTTTAAGGTTTAAAATCCCCCAAAATAAATGGAAGATGTAAATAAGAAGAAAATTATGATTTGAAAATAGTTCAACAATACAAAAAATAAAATAAAATATTTAATAGGTGGTCTAAGAATTTAATGGCCAGGACAGAAGAATTACTGAAGCAGAAAAAAGAAAAACAAAATTTTCTTAATTTGTGTAGCAGAGATCATACAGATAGAGGAAAATTAACAGAATACTTAAAGACATGTGGAACTATAACAAAAAAATCTAACCTTCATGTAACAGAGTCCAAAAAGAAGGAAAAAAAGAGAAGCTTTAAAAATATATATTTTACAAACTGGGACTGGAGGAATAGCACAGCAACTAAAGTGCAAGGCCCTACGTTGATTCCTCAGGACCACATAAAGCCAGGCATGGTAGTATAAGCCTGTCATCCTAGCACTAGGGAGGCTGAGGCAGGAGGACTCCAGTGAGTCTAAGGCCAGCTTGGGCTACAGAGTGAGATCCTGACTAAAAAAAGTATTTTACAAACTAATAAAATTTCTTCAATTTGGAAAAAGAAATAAACCTATAGATTGAAGAATCTGATCAAACCCTGACCAGGATAAACTGAAAGAAAGTCAGGCCTAGATAAGATCACCATAAAAATTCTGAAAACTAAATTTTAAAAAAGAAAATCTTGGGGTTTTTTTTTTTTTTGAGACAGGGTCCAGGCTGGTCTTGAGCTCACTATGGAGCCCTGGTTGGGCTCAAACTCACAGCAATCGTCCTGCCTCAGCCTCCCCACTGATGGGATTATAGGTGTATACAACTGCAACCAGTTTATGTGGTGCTGTGGAATCAAATCCAGAGCTTTGCACTTGCTAGTCAAACACCCTAATCATGACTATTCCTTCAATCCATAAAACAAAAATCTTTGACATAATAGGATAATAACATAGTATGAACAGGAAAAAGTCATTAAAATATTGGCAGTTTTGCATCAGAAATCTTGGAATAAAGAAGGAAGGAACATTGTCATATGCTGAAAGCAAAGAATCATCAGTCCAAAGTTCTAGATCTAGCAAAAATATCCTACAAGAATGAAGGTGAAGTTGAGACATTCTCAGAAGAATATAAATTCAACATTGATGCCAGCAAAAAAGGTTGTTAAAGGAACTTCCATAAACAGCCTAGTAAAAGGATTATCATTGTCAGGAAGGAAGAAAGAATACACAATGTTCAAGACAGGATAAATACTTTTTTGCCTTCTGAGTTTTCTAAATTATGTTCTGTGGTTGAAGTGAAAATTATAACACTACCTTGAACTGATTATCAGTATTTGCTGAGGAACTATTTAAGGCAATTATATTGCAAATGGGGGAGTTTACAGAGACACACGGTATTGTGCTTTGGATCTGGAATGTCTCCCCAAAAGTCTCATGTATTTGAATTTTATATATTATCTATGGAACCATGTACTGTTGGGATATTGGGGCCTCATCTGGGGGCGGTGGATTACAGGCATGTGAATTGGATTACACATCAATCATCTCTGGAGACACCTCACAGACATATCCAGCAGTGTGCTTTACTAATCTTTTAAGTGTTTCTTAATCTTGTCAAGGTGACAAATCACAACTAATGTTCACATCTCCCTTATTGATTAAAAAAGAAAAATCATATCATCATAAATTCAAAAGTGCATTTGATAAAATCCAAAATTAGATATCAGTAGGCATGAAACATTAACCTTGACCCAAACCTTACACTTCATATAAAAATTAACTCATGACCCCAAAAGTGCAATTCATAAATAAAAAAAAGAGATAAATTGGGCTTCACCAAATTGAAAGACATTTGCCCTGTGAAAGACCCTGTAAAGATGGAAAGAATAACTAAAGACTGAAAGAAACTGCATGCAAGCCACATGCCTGACAATGGATAGGTATGCAGAAAAGGTAAGGAACTCTCAAAGTTAAACAGTAACAAAGCAATCCATCTATTGGATGAATAGACAAAACACGAAGTTATCAACAGAGTGAAGAGAGAACCAACAGACTGGGAAAACATTTTCACCGTCCATACTTCAGCTAGGAGGCTCATATTAGAATATATAAAGAACTAAAGAAAAATAGGCTCCCCAAAGTCAAAGATCTGATTGAAAAATGGACAACAGAAATGAATAGGCAGTTCACAGATGAAGAAGTTCAAATGACCACTGTATTCATGAAAAGATGTTCAACATCCTTAGCCATTAGAGACATGCAAATCAAAACATCACTAAGATATCATCTAACTCCATGGAGAATGGAGTTTATCAAGAACTCAAACAGCAATCAATGTTGGTGAGGCTGTGGACAATAAAGAAACTCTCATACACTTCTGGTGGGGTTATAAACTAGTGCAAAGGGCAGTATGGAAATTCCTCAAAAGGCTGAAAATAAATATTCCCTTTGATCCAGGGAAACCTCTTCTGGGAATCTTTCCAAAAGTGGTTAAAAGCATCATATAAAAGAGATATATGTTTACCCACTTTCATAGCAGCACAACTAACAATAGCTAAAATTTGGAAGACACCAAAATACCCATCAGCAGACCAATGGATACATAAATTGTTGTATATGTACACAACGGAGCACTACTTGTCTATGGATGCAACTTGAGATCATCATGCTCATTGAAATGAGTCAGACGCAGAATGTGAAATATTGAATTGTTTCTCTAATATGAGAAACCCGGAATATAGCCATTTTCGGAGAACTAAATGGAGGGAAAGTGAGAGTTAGTAGGAAGAGGGAAGATATGGGAGGGTCAAAAAAGGAAGAGGGGAAGAGTTTGTAACTCTGACCCAATATATATGTGCACAAAATACTGAAGTTCAATGTAAACATTATGTATTGTATATATACTTACTAATAAAATGGGAAAAATAGGCAAAAAATACACAACATTTTAGTATAGAGGATATACAAATTAAAAATAAGCAAATAAAAATATTTCAATGCTGTCATGATTTGGATCTATTAGAATGTCCTCTATAATCCTCATGTGTTTACAATGTGAATCTAACAGTGAATTATTCCATTAATTTCCCATGCTCTTAAAAAGTGGAGCCTAGGCAAGAGAGATTGATCACAATGTATGACCTGGAAGAGGTGGATTACTGGGCATGACCTGCCTTCCTCTCTCTCTGCTTCCTGTTGCAGTGGGATAAACAACTTTTCTCCAGCTGGGCCCTCCATCTTGCCCTTCCACCATTGCGAGCCATCCATGAATGGACTGAAACCTTCTGAAACTGCAAAAATAACCCTCTCCTCCCTTAAGTTGTGAGTATTATGTATTGTGTTTCAGCAAAGATAAAATAATTAAGACAAAGAGCACTAACCATTAAGAAAATTAAAATTAAAACAGTAATGAAATATCATTCTACTACACTTTCCCTAATGGCTAAAATAAAAATAAATATTAATAACATTGAATGCTGGTAAGGATATGGAGAAAGTGGACCAGGTATACATTGCTATCAGGAATATCAATTGGCATGGCTACTGGAACATACAGTTATTTGGAAATTTCTTTAAAACTAAACATATACTCATCATATAATCCGAGATAAGTAAATACCACTTCTGGCTATTCACCCTAGAGAAATTAAAACTGATTTCCACTGTAAAACCTGGCAAAACTAATAACTAATACTAGCATGTTGGGCAGATGGTATGGACATGCCTTTCCACAGCCTTATCTCTACCTACTAAAATATTGCCCATTCTTAAAATTGCTGGATATGAGCAATTTCATGTTTTTCTATCTGAATATCTCTGCTATGTCACCATTTTTATGGTACTGTGACTTTCAGTCATTAAAGTATAGCTTTCTTGTCTGCTCAGTCTTGCAGCCCTGGATTTGTTGTTTCTCTTTGTATCTTTCCTTATCACTGACCAGGGCTCTGAGTCCCTAATTGGTAGGAGTGGCCATTCCCTAGGACGCACTGTTCTCACATTGTAATGTGCAACAGAGCCATGGAGGATACTTGTTTCATTGCAGATTTATGGACCTCATCACAAATCTAAGAGCTCAGAACCTCTGTCATGTCTGATTGTAAAACCCAGCAGACTCAGGCACTCAGAAGACCTCGCATTGAGAATTTCTAGCCAGGGCTGGAGTGGTCAGCTGAGGGTAAGTGCTTGTTAAAACGCACAGATATCCAAAGCCTTATGGGATTTTTTTTCAGTATTCTTTCAAATACAACATTTCAACCTTGGTTACATATGAGAGTCACCTTAAAAACTTAAAATCTGCATGCCCAGACCACATATTAGAACAATTAAGTCAGAATCTCTGAGGAAAAAGAGCCCAAGATATCCATATTTTAAAAGGCTTCCCAAATGATTCTGCTGCCCAGCCATGGTTGAGAATCACAGTGCCAAGAAAAAGAGCAGTGAACTGAAAAGGACTCAGTCTAAAACAATGAGAAGGCAGACAGAAGCAAAGTGGCCCTTGGTGATACTTGCAGGGCTTTTAAGTGTGGGAGTGGAAATGGGGTAGGAAGAGCCATTGCCACAGATTGAGCTCTAGACTGTAATTATAAATCTGAGATTATATTATATAATACTTTACATATTTTATTTTCTCCTACCTTCCAATGGAATGTGCACTCCAACAGGGCAAAAACTGACTAGCTTGTTCCGACTGTCTGCTTGGTATCCACTCCTAATTAACTTCTTGTGGCATGAATCAAAGAATGAATGCTGTTTTGGAGCCATCTGCCTAAGAGTGCTATGTGTTCTTCACTGTTACACTGTCTGTTTCTCTTCTTTCTATTCTGTCCAGAGTAATTCTACTAATGTTCTCTTTTCTTTCTCACTAGGCCAGTCTTCATAGCATCTTCCAAAATATTTTATTATAAAATTCTTTCCAACCTGTTAACAGGATAAACACATTCATTCATTCACCAAATACTTACTGCTGAATAGGTCCCAGAAATAGCACATTAGTAGGGCACACATACAAAAACAATTGAGCACACACATATGTAAATCATGCTATGTATGAAAGAATGTAACACAAATGTACTATAAACAATGAATGACAGGACCACCTAACTGTACTGGAGAGCAGGAAGGTCTCTGAGTATGCCAGCATATTTACAGAATGTGTGACAATCATTCAATTGGGTTAGGGATGAGGTTTCTGAGCAGAAAAAGCAACCAGTGTCCAGAATCAGGAAAAAACTTGGTGCTTTTGAACTAGAAGGCCAAAAGCACCAGAGCACAGAAGGATGTGGCAGAGTGACGGGGAGGAGCCAAGGCCCGGTTCTTTCAAGGTATCCTAGGGCTGAGGAAAGAATTTGTATTTTTCTCTAAATATGCTAGGAAAGCATTGGGAAGCTTCAGTAGGGGGATGCCATGGTCTCATGGACATAGTGGCTGTGCAGAGAAAGTGATTGTGGCAGGGCAGGAACGGAAGTTAAGGGCTGACATGGGAGGTTCAGGGTAGAGTAGTGAAAAGGAGTATTTTTGCCTGAGAAAAAAAATTTTTTTAAACCACAGATGGTGATAGCCTCACTTCAAATGTTGCAGTTGGAAAGAAACAAACATTTTAGGTTACACAAGTGGCAAAGATTCTTTCAAAGTACAATTAATCCATCGGTTCCTTTCCTTTTCTGAGGTCTAATTTAATATAGTTAAAATCCAGATCTTAAGTATATACTTTTATGTTCTTTGGTGAATATACACACCATGTTACTATTTTTTCCCATTTTATTGATATGTGTAAGTGCAAAATTTAAGATTTACATTGGTTTTGGGAATTTTGTGTACATACACATCTAGTCAAGGTAACAAGACCTTCTCCATTTTCCTTTCCATCCACCTCCTAACCCACTGCTGCCATTCACCCCTTCCTCACCCCCTTTCCCTTTATTTTTCACTTTAAGTTCTGTGAGATAATTGTGATCTGGGATCTGGGTCTCTCATATCAGAGAGACCATTCGATGTTTCACCTTCTGCTTCTCACTCACTTCACTGAGCATGATGGTTTCAAGTTTCCTCCATTTGCCTACAAAAGCCTCCATGCTGTTGGACTTTATTGATGCATAGTATTCCATTCTGTATAAATACCACAGTTTGTGTATCCACTGGTCAGTTGATGGGTATTTTGGTGACTTCCATATTTTAGCTACTGTTAGTTGTGCTGCTATGAACATAGGTATACATGTATCTCTGTTATATTTTGTTTTTAACTCTTTTGGAAAAATTCCCAGTAGAGGTATCACTGAATTGAAGGAGATATTTATTTCCAGACTTTTAAGAGACTTCCACACTGCTGTCCATACTGATTGTATCAGTTTACATTCCCACCAGCCGTGCAGGAGGGTTCCTTTCTCCCCACAGCCAGCACTGATTGCTGTTTGTGTTCTTGATATAGGCCATTCTCTCTGGCGTGAGATGCGTGAGATGGTATCTTAGCGTTGTTTTGATTTGCATTTGCCTTATGGCTAGGGATGTTGAACATCTTTTCATGTATTTATTGGCCATTTGAACTTCTTCCTGAGCGAACTGCCTCTTCATTTCATTTGCCCATTTTTCAATAGGATTGATTTTGATGGACTTGATTTTGGTGGACTTACTTTTCTTCAGTTCCCTGTATATTCTGGTTACGAGCCCCCTATCTAAGGTGTTGGTGGTGAATATTTTTTCCCACACCATGTTACTATTACAAAAACAGAAAATCCCCCAAATCCCAGAAGATCCCCTTGTGGCTCTTGCTTCTCCACAGTCTGCATCCATGTTCTGAGTTATTCCACCTTTGATGACTTTTTCCTCTTCTTGAGCTTTATACAAATGGAGCAATATTGTCTATATTCTTTCATGCCTGGCTTTTTTACTCTTAATAATAATGGTGCAATTTACCCAGCATTGTGTATTACCAAGAATCTATTTGTTTCTAGTATTGAATAGTACTCCTTTGAATGAATGCACCACAATTTGTTTCTCTGGCTTCTTCTTCATGGACATTTGAACAGTTTCTTGTTGGTTAACTGTAAATGTTGAGTTAGTAAAAGTCGAGGGTAAAAGTATGGTTACCAGAGGCTGGGAGGAGAGGTTAATCAATGGGCAGTAAGTTACATTCAGAACAAGAAATTCTGGTGTGCTATGGCACAGTAAAAGGATTATAGGTAACTATAATGAATTGTGTGTTTTAGAAAGCTGCCAGAAAAGATTTTGAATGTTCTTCCCTTAAAAAAGATAAATGTTTGAGGAGATACATATGTTTATCCTGATTTAAATATTACACAATGTCTACATCACGTATATGTAAACATTAACTAATAACACACACACACACACACACACACACACACACACACACACACACACACTTTTTTTTGAGATAGGGTCTTGCTCTGTATCCCAGGCTGGTCCTGAACTCACTATGTAGCCCAGGCTGGCTTTGAACTCAGAGCAATTTCCCTGTCTCAGCCTCCCTAGTGCTGGGATTACAGGTGTGCACAATCACATCTGGCTTATATGGTGCTGGGGAATTGACCTCAGGAACTTGTGCTTGCTAAGCAAGTGCTCTAACAACAGTGCCGTTTCTCCAAAACTTTTTTTTTATATGTTGTTTAAAAATGAGAAACATCAGTGGATACTCAAGTATATTATTTAAAATGACAAGGTATTTCCATGTAAACTACATACATCCTTTTGTATATTTTAAATCATCTTTAGATTACTTATAGTAACTAAAATGTTATAAATGCTATTTAAATATTAAATGATACAAATCCTATTTATATATTTTAGAGAATAAAGGCAAGAAAAGAAAGATCTGGAGCTGGTAGTGTATCTCAGTGGTAGAGTCTTTCCTGGCATGCACAAGGCCCTTGGTCTGATCTCCAGCACTGAAAAATAAAATCTGTACATGTTTGGGAGAGATGGTATGCAATTTTTTAAATTTCTTTTTTGTTTTTTTCTGGTTTAAAATTTTTGGAAAAATGTTTTCAACCCACCAGTGGTGGAATCTGCCAAAGTGAATCTCACAGATGTGAAGGATTGACTTTATATTCATGAATTCAATGCCACAATCAAAACAGTGATTGCATCCACCATTCATCAATGATTCCTCATGTCCCTTTTTAATCATGACTCAGGACTGAGTCCCGGGCTTTCACACTGAGTACATCTCAGCTCATTTTTATTTTTGATTTCAAGTCAATATCTTGCTAAATTCTCAATTGCACAGATTGGACTTGAACTTATGATCCTCTTACCTCAGCCTCCCAAAGTGCTGAGCTTACAAGCCTGTGCCATCAGGCACAGCTGTAATCACTACCTCTTGTCACTCCTAGTCCCCACCTGCTTCAGGAAACCACTGAAAATCTTTTTGTTGCTATAAATTATTTCAGTATCTTTTTTGAAATTTCTATAAATTATATTCTAGTACATGAACTTTTCATTTCATGTTTCCTGTTCAGCATGGTTGGTTGAGATTCATCTAAAATTTTGCATTAAATGTTTTAATAGTTAATTTATTTTTGTTGCTGAGTAATATTGCTATAAATACACACAAAAAATTTGTTCTTCCCCCCCACTATTTTTATTAATATGCAAATGTAAGACATAGTATTTACAATGAATTTGGGATATGATACATATGTGTACGAAACACCCAAAAATTTGTTCTTTCAGTCATCTGTTGATGGACTCTAGGGTAGCTTCAGTTCGATCTCATAAAGTTTCCAAGAAAGATTTCATCTACAAGTGTTTAGACAGATGCTTTCATTTCTCCTAGGTAAATATCTAAGGGTAAATGAGTAAGTCATAAGATAGGTGTGTGCTTAAGGTTTTAACAAATAGCAAAACTATTCCAAAGGATTTCTTATTTCTGGGCTGGAGGCATAGCTTAGCAGGTAGAAGTGGTTCCCTAGCATGCACAAGCCCCTGGATTAGGTTCCCCATCACCACATAAGTAGGGCATAGTGGTGGTGCACGACTGTAATTTCAATACTTGAGAGACTGATGTAGGAGAATTGCCATGAATTCTGGGCAAGTTTGGGCTCTTCAGTGAGCTCAGGAACAGCCTGGATTACAGAGCAAGACCCTACCTCAAAAAAATCATTTTAAATTCCCACCAACAATATACAATCTTTGTAGTTTTCTCATAACTAACATATGGAATAATCCATCTCATTTTAGCTATTCTAGTGAGCACTGGGATGCTCATTATTTTAATTCTAAGTTTTCTAATGACTAACCATGTTGAGAATTTCTTCAAGCACTCATTAGTTAGCATATATCTTATTTGGTGAAATGTATGTTAAAATACTTTTCCTTTTAAAATTATATTATCAGGGCTGGAGGAATGGCTCAGCAGGTTAAAGCACTTGCCTAGCAAGCACTAAGTCAAGCATTAAGTAACGGAATTCAATTCCCCAGCACCACGTAAGCCCGGTGTGGTGGCTCACGCCTGTAATCCCAGCACTGGGGAGGGTGAGGCAGGAGGATTGCCATGATTTCAAGGTCAGCCTAGGCTACACATTGAGTTCAGGACCAGCCTGGGCTACAGAATGAGACCCTCTCTCACGAAAAATTCGATTGTCTTTTTTATTATGAGGTGTAAGAATTCTTTATGTATCTTAGATACAAGTCAATTGTCAAATATATTTTTGTCAGTATTTTCTCACAATCTGTGACTCATCGTTTCATGTCCATGACTTTTTTAAAGAGCAAACCATTTTAATCCTGATGATGTGCAATTTATCACTATTTTTCTTTTATGCTTTTGGTTCTGTATTTAAGAAATATTTGCTCTATCTTGCCAAGGTCATCGAGATTATTCCTATTTTTTGTAGAAAAATGTACACTCTTAGAATAGATACATACCCATTTTAAGTAAATTGTGTAAAAGATGAGGTAAGAGTTAATATTTTTTGCACATGGATATTCATAGTTTCAGGGCCATTTTTGAAAATATTATTTTTCTCCATTGAATTGCCTTGGCCCCATTGTTAACATTTAGTTGACTATGAATGCATCTGTTTCTAGAGACTGTGTGTTTCCTGTTTTTGGAAAGAGTGGATGAGAAAATCAGCTGGAAGGTGGCACAAGATAACTTGGATCACGGTTTCAGGACTTAATCTCTTTTGCCAGGTTCTCAACTAGGGAATGTTTCATTAAGGACCTGGGATTTACCTCTTTGAAAAAAACTAACTCAACAAAAGTAAAGTTTAGGGAATATGGTGTCAGGGATGGTTCAGCACACTGCATAAATAAAGGAAAGAACAAGATCACATGATCATTTCAATAGATGCAGATAAAGCCTCTGACAAAATCCAGTATCCTTTCATGATAAAAAAAAAAACACTGAGAAAAATAGATGTGGAAGGAACTTACCTCAAATTGATAGAAGCAATATATACTAGACCTACTGCCAATGTTATACTAAATGGGAAAAATTTAAAGCATTTCTCCTTAAATCAGGAGCATGACTAGGTTGTCTACTCTCACCACTTCTATTCAACACGGTACCCAAAATTCTAGTTAGAGCAATCAGACAAGATAGAAAAATAAACAAAATATTAGAAAGGAAGAAGTTAAACTATACTTATTTGCAGATGACAAGATTCCCTAAATAGAAGACCCCCAAAACTTCACCACAAAACTCTTAGAACTACTTAATAAATTCAGCCAAATTGCAGGATAAAAAGCACAAACAAATCAGTAGCATTCCTCTATACTAACAATGAACTCACAGAGAAAGAGCTGAGAATAATCCCATTCTCAATAACTCTTCAAAAAATTAAATATGTAGGTGTAAACCTCACAAAGGATGTGAAATCCATCTACAAAGAAAACTCTATTATGATAAAAAAATAAATTGAAGAGGACATTAGAAAACACAAAGACATCCCTTATTCCTGAATAGACAGAATTAATATTGTCAAAATGGCTATATTACCAAAACTGATATACAGATTCAATGTAATTCCTATAAAAATAACAACAACATTTTTTTGCGGAACTAGAAAAAAAACCCTAAAATTCATATGGAAACAAAAGAGACCTAGAATAGCCAGAGCAACTCTGAGTAACGAGACAAAAGCAGATGGTGTTATGATTCCAGATATTAAATTATATTACAAAGCAACAGTGATAAAAAAGAAATATGGTATTAGCACAAAAACAGACAGATTGATCAATAGCACAGAACGGAGGATGCTGAGACACGTATGCTCAGCTAACGGATCTTTGATAAGGAGTCCAAAAATATATACGGGAGAAAGGTTAGCCTCCTCAATAAATGGTGCTGGGAGAACTGATTATCCACATGCAGAAGAATGAATCAAGACACACACCGATCACCATGTGCTAAAGTCAAATCAAAGTCAGCCAAAGACCCAGATATTAAAACTAACCTCCTGGAGGACAAAATGGGAAAATCTCTTGGAGATGTAGGAGTGGGCAAAGCCTTTCTCAAAACGACACCTGATGCAAAAGAAATAGCCCCCAGAATCAACAAATGGGATTATATCAAATTAAAAAGCTTCTGTACATTAAAGGAAACAATTAACAAAGTGAAGAGAGAACAGACAGAACAGTAAAAATTTTTAGCACATTCACCTTGGACAGGAGACTAATTACTAGAATGTACAAAGAACTGAAGAAAAATAGAACCCTCAAAATCAAGGACCCAATTAAAAATAGCAACTGAAATGAACACAGTTCTCAGATGAAAAAATACGAATGGCTCACAAATATATGAAAATAAAAAAGTTCAAAGCCCTTAGCCATTAGAGAAATGCAAATCAAAACAACACTAGGATACCATATTACCCCAGTGAGAATGGTATATACCAGAAACTTAAATAACAAACAATAAACGCTGGTGAAGTTGTGGTGTGTGTGCTGGTGGGACTATAAACTGGTGCAACCACAATAGAAAATAGTATGGAGATTCTCCAAAAGGCTGAATATAAATATTCCATTTGACCAAGTGATACCTCTTCTGGGTATCTATCCAAGAGTTAAAAGCAACATACAATAGATACATGTACACCCATGTTTATAGCAACACAACTAACAATAGCTAAATTGTGGAAGATGCTGAATTATCCATCAACAGACCAACAGATACAAAAAAATGTGGTATATATACACAATAGGGTACTATTCTTCCATAAGGGTAGATAGATTTGAGTCATTTTTATATAAATGGATGCAACTTGAGACCATCATGCTCAGTATAGTGAGCCAGACTCAGAAGGTTGAATATTATATGGTTTCTCTAATAAAAGAAATTGAGAATATAAGTAAATAAGAGTCAAATAGGTGAGATAATGAGAGTCAGGGAAGACAAGGAAGGAAGTCCAAGAGCCAAAACAGGGGGAGGGAAAGGGATTGTGAAGTTGAGGCAATGTATAGATGCACAAAACACACACACACACACACACACACACACACACACACACACACACGAGGAGAAAAAAGCATGCTGGCAAACTCCTGTAATCCCAGCACTCTGGGAGGGTCAAGCAAGAGGTTCACAAGTTTGAGTCCATTATTTTAAGGACTTAGTGAAACCCTGCCTCAAATTTAAAAACTGAGAGAAGAAAGAGGAAGGGAGGAAGAGAGAGAGAGAGAGAGGAGAGAGAGAGAGAAGGAAGGAAGGAGGGAGAGAGGGAGGGAGGGAGATAGGGGGAGAGAGAGAAAGAAAGAGGGAGGGAGAGAAAGAGAGGGAAAGGATGGGGATGTAGTAAGTCAGTGTGTAGGTCCTGACTTCAATCTCCAGTACTGGAAAAAGAAAGAAAGAAAGAAAGAAAGAAAGAAAGAAAGAAAGAAAGAAAGAAATTTCCAGTACTGAAGGAAAAAAGAAAAGACAGGAAAGAAGGAAGGGGAGTACACAGGGAAGGAAGAAAGAAAAATGAAGCTCTACTTCCCAGTTTCCTGGGAAGAGTTGGGCCTACCTTGTCATCTGACCTGAGATTGCAAACTCTACCCAAAGTAAGGGGTTATATTCGTTTTTGTCTTCCAACAGTGTATTAGAAAGAATATAGACATTTCAAAAAAAATTTCCACTGTCATGAACATAAATTGAGTTTTTTTTTTAGCCAGGATATAAGCTGAATCAAACACAGAAATAGAAAATCCAATAGTGTATTAACATCTTTTCATTCATTTGCCATACTGACAGTGCAAATACAAATCTGGTCTAAATGTACAGACTCAGGCAACAATGTACAGCTTTCTTTGTTCCCTATGCTGAGAGATGTAAAAGTTTAAGGGCCAAACAACACCAAATGGCTTCAAAACCATCCAAGTTAAGGGTATTTACTAGTTTTAGCTAAGATACATCTGGAAAATGGACAAGTGATCACTTACATACAATAATGTGAAGTAAATCTTTTGAAAAATAAACTTTAGTGCAACAATACTAACCCATACACCAGAGGAGTGGCAGGTTATCAGTTGAAAGTGTCAGCCAATTTGGTTCAGCCATTGAGCCCATGTGTAAAACCTAAACTTCAGTTATCTTGTCCTAAGCAGACAGCTTCCTATCACATCGGTAACTATGTTATGAAATAGAGGAGACTTAGGTGAAAAGTTTTTACTTATCACATCACTGTAACAATTCCCTAGGACCTCAACAGCTTCAGGGAAGTCTAGGAAATGTACATACTTAAGTGTATTGTCTCAGCTGACTTAAAATTGCCCCATACATTGATATATCATCAACCCTTAGTGAAGCCTTTAAGACAAACAAACAAACACGTTGAAAAATGGGTTAATGGAGGCAAATACAACATCTGCCTTTAGAGCTATTAACTCAGGAATTCTTTTAATTATGCAATCTTGCAGAGAAGTTACTTTTCTTTCTCCAAATCCAGATGATGACAAATTGTTTATTTCAGATCTGGCATTTTTTGTCATCATTGTCTTGTGAATCATCACCTGCTACACTTACTTCTGCCAAATCTACATCCTCATCACCACCCCAAGCCCTGGCACCAGCAGAAACACACAAGTCCAGATATATGAGCCTTTTGGGGGACATTTTGATTCAAGCCTTAATTCTCTTCTGTTCCATTATTCTATTCATTTTCATCACAATATAACATTTCCTTGATTACTCTTTTTTCTCCAGATAATTTAAAAAATTTTTATTTATATATCTCATCCCTTTCTCCTTCTTACCTTCTCACCCCCTTCACATTCCCCTTCCCTATCCACGAAGTCCACCTTCCTACTTTATTACATGTCTCTTACATTTTTTTATGGTTTAGTTTCCTCACATTAGAGACACCATATGATATTTAACTTTCTGGATCTAACTCATTTTGCTGGATATAAAGGTCTCGAGGTGCAAATTTTATAGGCCAGAAAAGCCTGGAGCAGAATCTTTCAAGCTTTAAAAAATAGCAAGTGTCAACTCAGGTTGCTGTACTCAGCAAAATTATCCCTGACAACTGAAGGAGAAGTAAAATTTTTTCACGATGAAGAATCTGTGAAGAAATTTGCAACCACTAGCCCAGAATTGCAGTAAATACATGGAGGAATCTTTGAGAGAGGCAGAGAGACAAGCAGCAACAAAAAAGATAGAGGAAAGGAAACGTCCAAAGAGAAAGTGTAACAAAAAATAGACTGGTATTTCAATCATTTGATTGATATACTTCTAAAATATTACCAGCTGTTTTATAGGCATTACAACTCCAGACATCAAGTTATACTATAAAGCAATAGTTGTAAATATATATATATTACATGTAAATATAAATATATATAACATGTAAATATAAATGTCATATATATATATAGATAGATAGATAGAGAGAGAGAGAGAGAGAGAGAGAGTGTGGATTTGAAGGATAAAACAACTACTAGTGGTTTAATTCCATTGTCTTAATGTTTTTCCTGAAGGGTTGGCAATTTTGCTGACCATTATTTTTGTTCCATCAGTACAAACTTCACCATTGTGAAAAGGGCAAAGGATATGTTTATATGTGTCATATAAATAAAGTTTTGATCTGTGGACTGCCTGAAAACATCTTAGGGAATCTCAGGGTTACACATGCTGCACTTTTGAGAACCACTATGTTATAGAGTGAAGATAAACATTCCAACTAAATTTAATACAAATGATTTATATTCTAACTACATTTTATTGGGTCTGACTTTCCAATGAATATATAAAAAACATCAAAATAAGGCCTGGGATTTTAACATCATGGTAGCCTAGCATGTGCGAGGCCCTGAAATCAATCCCCAGCACTGTACAAAACAATAATAAAATAAAATATTAAAATAATGAAAAGATAAGAAAAATTTTCTCTATCCAAAATAAGATCTTAAAACAAGTAAATCACAGAGAAATATAGATCATTAAATTATATTAAATCTATCAAATTTGTATATTCCAATTGAATTATATCATATCACAGGTATTTTTCTTTGGTTAACAAAAATAGACTTATGAGTACAAAGAAAATATCTTCAACTTCTTGTATATCAACTTATTTCTGTATACTTCAATTCCCTTATCAGTAAAATGGGGAGAGAGGATCATAATAAATCCTACCTCATAATACTATAAGAACTAAATGAAATCCTGAGTACAAACACAAGAATATTCAACAAATGTTACCTACTATGCTAATTCTCTGCCTTGTTCCTTTTATGGTTACATTGCATTCTGCAGGATAAAGGGATAAAAATTTATTATGGTCTTGCCATATATTTGGATAGTGCTGGGAACTTTGGAAGGTAGAAGCCATCAGGTTGAAGTTATTCCATTTTGGATGTGCTGAAGGAATTATGTATTTTATTACTCACTTTTTTTTGTTGCCTTGACACAATACCCAAAACCTACAACTTAAGAGAGGAAAGGTTATTTTAGCTCACAGTTTTTGGAGGTCTCAGTCCAAAGGCAGCTGGCAATGGTAGGAAAAGTGTGGTGGAGAATGGCTGCTCAAAGGATCTCAAAAGGAGGGATCAGTGCTTGGAGAGAAGCCTGGCTAGGAGTATATCCTTCCAGGCAACACCCTCTGTGGTCTGCCACATCTTCAGTAATTTGTTCTTCCCAATCAGGGCACATGAAATCCTTGGGTAATCCACAGCACCCAAAACATGAGGCATTTAGGGGACATTCCAGATCCAAACTATCACACCGGTCCTTTCAACTTTGGCTCTAGTGACATCTCAAACTGTGTAATTCTTCAGGGTGTGTGTGTGGGAGGGGAGTGTTCATGAGTGTATATATGTGAGTATAGGTGTATGTGAGAACACCGTGCATGGTAGGAGGCTGAGAAGCATTTCTGGCCTCTGCTTATTAGATGTTAGCAGTTCTTTTCCTTCTGAGTATGACAATCAAAAATGTCTGCAGACACAATCAAATGTTTGTTAGTGAGCAGAGATGAAACTGATTATTCACTTGAGAATCACTGAACTAGGCACTCAAGAAAGATTTTTCTGGACAGAAACAGAGTTGTCTAAGGAAGATACTTTTGTAGATAAGTTTACTTAACTATCTCTTGAAAATGTCAGCAGCAAAAAGTTATCATTACAAAGTGTTGTTAGTACTTTGTAAACATTAATCCTCACTGAAAAACTACAAGGTAGGTATTAATAGTTCCTTGGTTGCAGATGAAGACAGCGATACTCAGAAAGGTTAAATTATATGCCAAAGAGAGGAACAGAGTTAGGATTAATATCTTATCTGGCTGCCAAGCTTATACTCTGAACTACAACAATATTAATTTATTTTGAATTGTAATTGGGAGAAAGTTAAAATCTGGCACACATTGGATAATCCTGTCTGGTGACCCTACTGGGATAACTGAGTTGAGCATGATTTTCAATGAGAAATAGAATAGGGGGTGACTTCTTGACCTAGTACCTGTGACAGCCTTGGGATAAACTTAATTGAAGTATTGCTTTGATGGATTACAGAGACTTCTGAGGCAAGATCAAAAAGACATTTGCTCGAGGCCTTGAGGGACCAAATTATCCATGTCACTTGTTCTAGAAGCCATGGTAATAATTAGTCAAGCAATCTTAGGAAGGAATTTGCTGTTACCTATGACTATCTTTCCCAAGGGAGAAAATGGCACTTCTGACTGACTTCGTATCCAATTATGAAGCCTTCTGGTTTAGTTGAGGAAAAAAAAAAATGTTTGGGGTAATGTTAACCATGCATTCTAACTTGTGGGACAGTGTTCTGCCAATCCCTGTCACAATCCATTAGAGGGTCATGAAATCAATTTAATGGATCATGAACAACATTTTAAAACAGAGCAGGGGCAGTGTGGAGAGTGGCAGGGATCTTGCACACTACAAGTAGGACAAGCCACAGAAGTTGCAGGAACATACAGAGTGAAAATATGGGGCTCCCCGACCAAAAACAGGAAAAAAACTGAATTCCTCATGGTACTAAAATATAAAGCTTTTTCCTTTCTTCTGCAGTCTGTATCTCAACTTGTCATGTGTTGTTCATTTGCTACTTAGGATGACACTAACTAAATGTGCTAAATTTTAAATTATTTACATAATTTTTTCTATTTATCTTTGCTTTGCAAAGACAGTTTAGAACACAAGCGTAAGAGCATTTATTTTACATGCAGAATCACGAAAATTGCAGTTTTTGTAGTTCATACCAGAACCATGGAAACACTGCACAAAAAGAATTTAACTGTTTTTTAAAATTGCACTTTATGTATTTATTTGCAGTGCTGAGGATTGAGTCCAGAGCTCCATTGTGTTTTCACTTTTTGGTATGCTTCTACCAGCATTCTGTGTCTTTCCAAATAGTTTACTGATGAGTAAGGATGGTTGAAAGGGCAAAAAAATTAGTGTATCTTTTACTTTCCTTTTTGTCACAATTTCCAGCATATAGTACTGTTTCTTTATCTTTCAAGACCCTGGATGGATGCCTAAAGTCAATGGAAGTACCAAACCCTATATATACTATACTTTTTTGCAATTCATACATGCATATGATAAGGTTTAACTTATAAATTAGGTAAATATGAGATTAACACCAACTAATAAGAAAATAGAACAATTATAGCAATATGCTGTAAGAAGGTTGTTACTCTTATGTTTTGGGGGCCATTATTAAGTAAAATAAAGGTTATTTAATACAAATACAGCAATCTACTGAGAGTCTGATAACATAAGGGCTTCCAAATAAATATTGGGTGGGTAGCTGGGCAAAGGGATGATTCATATTCCAGGAGGACTGAGCAGAGTGTTCAATATTTCATCAGACTACTCAGAATTGCACACAATTTGGAAGTTAGGAATTGTTTACTTCTGGAATTTTCAATTTAATATTTTTGGATCATAGTTAGCCATGAATAACCAAAACTGTGGTAAGTGGAACTGTGATAAAAGGACACTACTGTAACTGATAGGGTTCCTTGATCTTCATGTTTCTCAGAACTCTGCTGCATTCTTTGTGCTTTGAAAACAATTTCTGGCTCAAAAGGAACATGTGGCCTCTTTGGTGCATCACCATTCCTCCCAGCCCTGCCTTACTCAGGGGTAGATGGGACGTACGAACATTTCAGTCACTCTGAACTCCCATGCATTGGGGATCCACTGGAGTTCTACACTCCTGGGACACCGAAAACACCACATGTGCTACCTGGGAGACTGAAGCAGGAGGATCAAATGACAAGCTGGGTAGCTTTGTGAGACTCTGTGTAAAAATAAAATTTTAGGAAGGACTAGGGATACAGCTCAGTAGTAAAGTGCCACAGGTCACTACTCTCAGCACTGCTGGAACAAAAGGAAGTGACAACCAAAACCTCATGATACTCACAGCAAGTGGCAAGAAGTTGCAGAACATGCACACATTTCATCTTCTCTGCTCATGTCTGTTCAACTGTTGCGTTCGACTTCACTTAAAAACACAAGTTCGAAAATAAAGTTAATTTCTAGACAGAATAGCAGAACATTAAATCAAACACAGGTTCTTCTGAGAATGAGGCCCTGTGCTACATGCCTAGGAAGCAAGCCTTGATAATAAGGCAGTGTTTGGGGAGCTTTGCACCAGTTGTGTGGGAGCACATGGTATTAGGTACTGGGGTTGCCACTGAAGTTTGGGAGCCCCCACCCTAGGGGAAGGTCAGGCTACTCCCCTTCCACCTCCCTACCAGGGTTTGCAGTTTCTCTGTGAAGACTAAAATGATTTGAGTTAGGACACGCCTGGGACCTGGCTCGCCAGTGCAAGTTCTCTCTCGCCTTCCTGAACTCCTGCATCTCATCTAAGTCACAGCCAGGTGTCTCTTGACCTCTCCAAGGAGGACACCAAGGTGAGCACAAGAGAAAAAGGAGGCCTGCTTTAATGCCTCCTTAGGCCTACATGCACTCTAAGAGGTCATTTCATCCCACACATAGTATAGGCCAATTTGCCAGGATACATAAATACTTAGTGATCTAGTATGTAGGCTCTTTTTCTGGGGCATCTTTGTAATTACACCCTACTCTTGGGAATCCGTTGGTGGGGGTGAAGGGCAGCAAGATGGGCCTTAAGAGAAACTTAACCACTCCCACTTTTTCAGTACAAACATAACAGGCCTTGCCATTAATTTTGGTTTTTATATTAGAAAAGTTCTACAAGTTCCACAGAGAATTGGAAACATGCAGATTATTACATAAAAGAAAATAAAAGGTTTGTATTGCCTATAACTCCATCACAAATGCTGGATATATTTTGTATATTTTCTTCCATTCATTTTTCCTATGTGCACATATAATTAGAGAAAATGGATTTTATTTTATAGAAATTTAATCTGGTTTATTAATTTAGCATTATGAGATTCACTTTCTCTCCTTTAAACACTAACGTACATGTCTCTCTGATTCTACTCTCTCTCACACAGGCACACACATGCGCACACCTACAAAATCACTTTGGATGTATTAATATCTTTGTGTATACTAAGCTAAAGTTAGGCAAGTTATTCTTTGTAAGCAACATTGCCCCCCTCCCCATTAGTTTCCTTCTGGTAATTTACACTTCTGTATCCTTTGCCATTGGGCAATTAAGAAAAGGTAAAGATGCTTCTCACAGCTAGACTCAGACTTGTATACAAAGTTCAATTCCTATAAAAACAATATCTCCTTTTTATTATATCTTTCTAAGTACCAAAACTGTAAATGTAATGCCCATTACTCTGTTAACCAAATATAAACCCCTAGCCATACACACGTTAGTTTGGCAGCCCTTTATCCTCTTTTGACTTTGAAACCTGACCTAGATGGTTAAGAGCTTCTCTTCTCCTTATGTTTATCTAAACTTACCTTGGCCTCTAAACCTTGGCTGTGGCATTTTGTTCCAGTTTCAGGCTTCCTGCTGTCCTGTCCTTGACAGGGAGCCGTCTCTCCTCATCTGTCTGCTCACCAACTGGAAGAAGAGGCACAGCGTTTTGTTGATGAAGACAGAACTATAATTATCTAAATAGCTGAAATATTGTAGTAACTATAAAAAGTAACTACTCCTATTTCCTAACATATAAGCTTAAAAAATTGTGCAGAAGAAAAGCAGAGGTTTCAAAACAAACACAGCAGTGTTCTTTTCCACTATTAGCTGATTCTTGGCCTTCCCATTTTTAGCTGTCACATGGTTTTTGAACTGAGTTTCCCCCTCTTTAGTCTCCTCTTTTCCTCACAACCTTGTTTCCTCATGAGAGTCAACAGCATTCAGAGAGCAAGGGAGGAATCGAGAGAGGAAGGGAGGGAGGGAAGGAAATAGGAAGGGAGGGAGAGAGAGAGAGAGAGAGTTGGGATGGTTGGGTCTTTGTGTCTTCTATTATATCCAAACAAGGAAAGAGCATTTGGAGAGAATTTCTAAGGAAATACCTCCGTCCATGTTGATATCACAAATGCATTCTAAAGGAGATGAGAAATGACGGTGGCAGCTGGCCAAGAATCTCATAGCTTGGTTATCTTGAACTTGCTGAGTATAAAGATCATAGAATGTCAGACTCTGGAAATCATCCCATTCTACTCCTAGTTTCAGACTCAGATGAAATCCAGAAAGTGAAGAAATAGCTTAAAAGTTACATATATCTAGTACATGGCACATCTAGGGCTAGAAGCCTAGGCTAGTTGAGTTATCTGACTCTGACTCCAGTGCTTTCAACTCTGCCAACCTACCTTAAACTGGCATTGCTCTCTTGTAGAAAGAGTTTACGCTCTGCTGACAGCAGTGCTGGATAAGAGAAGAGCCAAAGGACACTACTGCCACTTGCTGGCAGCATCTGTAAACTGGTTGTTAAAAGGGAAATCTGTGCATTTGTTTGATTCACAAGTATTTCCTCTCTGCCTGTGCAAGCACTATGCTGGGAGTTGATGGAGGTTCTACTGTTATAGGATTAGTTTAATAGGGAGGTCACACAAAAACCCCACTTCATAAGAAAGTGTTATGTCTTACGAGAGCAGTAGAGACATAGCCATATGAGAATTTAGAGGAACAGCAGTTTAATTCTTTCTGACAGGGTTCTGAGAAGATAGGAATGTGGAGAAGGGACAGGTGGATTTGGCTTTGAAAGACAGATCATCTAGAATTTGTTGAAATGAGGATGAGGTAGGGAATTAGATTCTAGATCTAGTTGAAGAGCCAAAGCCTTAATTCTTAAATAATATGCTGCCCAAGCCTTTGAATGGGTTGATATTTAGAATTGAGAAGTACAGCAGGGCCTTGCGTGCTGTAATAAATGATTTAAATTTATTTTATAGGCAGTGGTAGTCGTGGGTAGTTTTAAAGAGCGTGATCTGGTCAGAAGTGTGCTCTCATCTTCCCGCCTTGGAGCCTTCAAAGATGACTTTGCAGAGGACTGGGTTCCATCAGAAGCTCTGATGGTTGGTGATTATTCTGCAGCTTAAATGCTCAGAGCCTTAGCTGAACTCCACTCCATTACACTTGGCTAGTCAAGTTAAGAGCTGTCGAATGTATTCCCTAAGCTATAGGATAGACTAGAACATTCTCAGAAGTCAGCTTTTATGCAAAGAATTTTATTGTACAGTTTCTTGAAGGAAGACTTTGCTCTTTTTCTAATCTGGTGCCATTTCCTCATTCCAGAATTCTCTAACATTACAGAACTGTACAACTGGTAGGATCAGAATGTGTCCTCCATTTACATTTTGAAACTCAATTGCCAATGTGATAATATCAACAGATGGGACGTTTAGGAAGTGACTAAACAATCAGAGAAGAGCCTGCTGAATAATATTATTAACCTTCTAGAAGGGGGAGGGAACTAGTTAACCTTTTTTCATCCTGTCTCTTCAACTTATCAGGACTCAGTAAGAAAGTACATGCCTGCACTAGACACTGAATCTGCTGGTGCCTTGATCGCAGACTTTCCAGCTCCCCAAACTGTAAAAAAATATATATATATACTTATAAACTTAAATCCAGTTTAAAATGTTTTGTCACAGCAGTAGGCACAGATTAAGGCAAGAAGTATTACAGAAAATGAAATTGTCCTGTATTTCCAGCCTTACAGAGCTAATTGATGTTAAGTTGTATCTATTTTTCCAAACATTTTTTTCAGGTGTGTATAATGGTATCTATTTAGATAAAGAAACTGGTTGAGCATGGTGGTACCCACTTACAATCCCAGCATTCTGGAAGGCTGAGACAGGAAGGATTGTAAGTTCAAGCTCAGTAGTTTTGGCAACTTCGTGTCTTAGCAAGACCCTTCTCAAAATGAAGGAAGAGGAGAGAAAGAGAAGACTGGGGATGTAGCTCAATAAAACAGCTCTATATTCAATCCCAACCCAATAATAAATTTTAAGCAATTTATTTGTAACTTTTAAAACTTGCTTTCTTCACTGATCTACACAGCATGAACCATCTTTCTATGTTGTTTTTAAGAAAACAATGCATCAAGGTTTATTTTCCCAGTTTGTTTATTGTTCCAATAATTAATAGACTTTAAGCATCTATGTTTGGGGTGATTCAGGAAGCTAGTGTTAACCAGCCTCTAACATTCTTCCATTTACCCTGCAAATATCCTCAAAAAATTCTTAGGGCCATTTCTCAGATTTAGGCATCTTACATACCCACTCCAGGAAGTCACATTAGGATATATGTCTTATGCATTCATATACAATTGGTACAGTGCATTAACTTTCTTGTTACTGGGCACAATATCTGACACCTACAACTTAAAGGAGGAGATACGCCAAGTGTTGAGGCCTCCAGTCCACAGCTGGCTGGCTCCAAGGCAGAAAGGGCATGGCGAAAGCTGCTCAGCTCATGGAGACTGGGAAGCAGAGTTAGGGAACAGGGCCAGAGAAGTGGGTGAAGGACCAGATGTAGACCCCAAGACCACATCTTCTTATCTAGCCAGACGTACCCAGAAGTGTCCTCCACCAATCCCCCAAGTGGATCCCAAAGCCGGTCAAGTTGTCACTCACACTTCACCCTAACTGCGATATAGATAGATAGTAATGAATAATAGGTGTGGCTTAGGTTTCATACTCACCCAGTTCAAGAAAATAGCAGAATCCCCCATCAAAGGACTCAGAGGAAGAACATTTTCATCAAACAGAAAAAGCCTACAGAGTATAGTGGATCACTTCTGAGCCTTGTATTAGGCTATTTGTCTCATTTCAGTCATACCATATACAAACCACACTTTCCAAATGGTGACAAAAGCATTACTAATACAGTGGCTTAAGTCATGTAAGCATCTTGGCAGTTGATTCAGCATTGTTGGCTCACATTCAAGAACAGATGAAGGCACAGTTTCCAGTCAGGAGAAACAACTGCACCAAACCTATCTAAGCCCAAATATTTGAATACTTGCCTCTCTGAACACAATAGCTTACAAATCAACTTAGCATGCGACAGTGATAAGTTATCTGAGTCTGCTTAGCTGTCATAACAAAATACTTTACACTGAGTCACTTACAAACAACAGAAATTTATTGCATATAGTTCTGGAGGCTGAAAGGCACAATATTCAGATGATAGCGTATTTGTTTCTGATAAGGGTCTGCTCCTCATAGTCTTTAATATGTCTTCAAGTGGTAGAAGGGACAAGGCAGCTCTCGGGGGCCTCTTACATAAAAGCACTAATGCCATTGGAGAGGATAGAGGCCTCATGACATAATCACATCTCAAGGACCTCCTAATACTTTGGTGACTAGGTTTCAACAAATGAATTTTGAGAAGGTACAAATATTCGGTTTATAGTATAAATATATCAGTGGAATAGAAGTCTCACATTCATGCAGTTGGTATTAGTTTAGCTGATTCTCTTCTCTCTTGAGCACACCTAAGGATTCCACTTTTCATCTTCTTTTGCTGTTGGGACATGTCATGTGACTTGTTCAGTCCAATGAATAGTAAGATGAAATGACACATTTTGTGACTAGCATTGCCTGAGTGAAATGTCCCATATCCCTCTTCTCCCTTTGGCAGCGGAGGCTCAGGTACCACAAAAACCAAAGCAGTGCTTAGCACTGGTAGCCTCCTCCAGGTGTCTCTGAACCCACTATGGAATTCGTGAGAGCAAGAAACTGAGTTCAATTATAATCAGACATTGAGATTTTTGGCAGACTGTCACCACAAGATAGCTAATCTTCATCGATTATCCCTTGGCAAAACTGAATTTGTTAAGTGGCTTAGCTGGTGAAGAGACATACCATAAAACAGGTACTCCTGAGTGCTTGTCAGTGGCAAGAAAGAGTTACGTACATGCACAATGCAAAGATGTCTGCCACATGTTCACACACTCACTGTCCACATTGACTCATTGGTATTCTCCTCCCAATGGGTAGGACATAATGCTTCCTCTTGTGTGCTGTCATGACAACTTCACCTCTCATTTTCCCTTCAATATTTCAATCAAGCCAAAGTACTGACCGTTTTATGAGTAGGTCAGGGTCTCTCGCTGGGCTTTTGTCAATGCAGATCTTTCTGCTAGAAATGTTGATTCCTTTCTCTAACTCTTTGTCTGGGTAGCTCTTACTCATCTTTTATGTCTTGGGATTATGACAGCCCTTCTTGAATCCTTCCCTGCACTCCCAAATCTGGGTTAGATGCCTCTCTTCTGGGCTCCCATAGCTTCCTGGACCACGTTCATTTCATCACTTTCTGTGCTGTACTTTTCTATGTCTGTTAGCTGTCTGTCACCAAATGGCTAGCAACAGCCTTGTTCACATTTGTAATCTGCAGTCTCACCAAGTTCCTAGCATAGAGTAGGCCTAAAATGCATCTTTCTGAGTGAAAAGAACACATGATATGGGCAAAGTATGCCAGCTGTGGATGAAAGAAATTGTCGCGTTCCTGAAACAGCGATAGAACAGGCCTGACTGAGAGAAGAAATGATAGAAACATGTTAGGAGTTGTGGGACACAAGGGTGGGAGGAAACAGGGGTGAGGCCTGATTGAGAGAGTCTGGAGAGGTTGATAAATGAGTTTATACTTTCTGCTATTGGAAATCTAGGGTGTGGGGAGATCACTGGAAAATTTAGTACAAGAGAGTGAATCTCAGAAACATTATCTTGGCATCAGTCTGTGGGGGGAGAGTTATAAGATTTATGCACCCCAGCTAGCAATCATTCAGGAAGAAATGAGGGTCTGGGCTAAGTTGGTGGTGATGGAATGGAAAAAACTAAATGGCGATAGGAAAATTTAAATATCCATCAACATGAGCCTGGGAAAAGCACATCAGAATTTCCATTCTGATTATTGCAGTCCATTGTTCAGATCCTGCTATGATTTGGATTTGGAGTGCCCCCCAAAAGCCTTATGTATTTGGAACCATGTGCTATTGGGAAGTGGGGCCTAGCTGGAAGGGCTGGGTGCTTGGGGCTTGACCTGAGAGATTTGTGTCAACTTGCTGAGATTGGGGGTGGCCCAGCACAGAGCTTTCAGGTGTGTGTTATTGACCTGTGGGCCACAAATGAGGAAGGGGTACCCACTCTGGGTTGGGGTGTCAAGTGGAAGCTTGAGCTAAGGAAAAGAAAGGACAAGAAACATTGTTACGGCTTCCTGCTAAGAAGGCCCTAGACTTGCCTGAGTCTCCATACTTGCTCCTGCCTCACTTGGCTTCTGCCTACAGTACTGTGAGCAGCTCTCCAGTCTCTGCCATGTGCTTCCACCATTGCTGGCTGCCTGTGAACAGACTGTGTGAGACCCTCTGAAATTGTGAACTAAATAAATCTTTCCTCCCTTAAATTGTGGTCATTGGATATTTTGTCCCAGCAATGAAAAAGTAACTAAGACAGATCTAAATTAAATCTAGGTAAATTACATGTCACAATAGTCTTAAGGGGAAAATAGTCACAGATCAGGGTGATCAAGCATGGCTTTCACAGAAGGCATCTCCCTAATCTCCTGTTTTCTTTCTTTCTTTTTTTCTGTACCAAGAACTTATTCTCTCTCCCTCTCCTAGCTTCTGCATACTCTTCTTGTGAGTTTCAACATACTGGCATTCCAAAAACCACTTCCTCAAATGGCCTTAGATAGAGTTGGTTCTGTTAAGTTGGTACAATTTGTGTGCTGTGTGTGTGTGTGTGTGTGTGTGTGTGTGTGTGTTATAGATAAGGTCTTTCATTTGGTAGATATCCTGAGCTGAATAACTGCTTAACATACAACACACACATACACATCTACATACATGGACAAATGTGCACACATGTATGTACATGCACACACACACATGCACACACACACCTCTCCATAGAAGGAGTAAATGAAGTGAATGAATTAGTTCATATTAGAAAAGTTTATGTGCAATATAGAAATAGAAGGATTCTATTTTTCTGCATAAAAATTATAGCAAGTCTCAAATCAATACCAGTCAAAATAACCTAGAAAGATTTATCCAGAATGGTAATATCATTAGGAATATGAAACAGCATAATTTTTCATTCAACGTTTTTTTTTCTTTTCTTTTCTTTTCTTTTCTTTTTTTTTTTTTTTTTTTTTTTTTTTTTTTTTTTTTTTTTTTTTTTTTTTTTTTTTTTGAGGCAGGGTCTTGCTATCTTGCTCTGCAGTCCAAACTGGTCCTGAACTCACTGTGTAGCCAAGGCTGGCCTCAAACACACAGTAATCCACCTGCCTCAGCCTCTCAGTGCTGGAATTATAAGCATGCACCCCCCACCCCCACCCCAGTTTTTGTGCTGGGGAATCAGACCAAGGATTTTGCACTTGTTAGGCAAGCACTTCAATCGCTGAGCTACACCTCCAGCCCCTCTCATTCAGCATAAACAGAGCTCAGCCAAGGCTCTGCAGTCAGTTGCAGTCAGTCAGACTTTGTCCAAAAGCCAGCCACTACTTACTTGTTACCTATGTGATCTTTGGTACTTCTCTGTACATCGGTTTCTTCATATGTCAAATGTAAGTAAGAATAATAATGTTTCATAGGTCTTGATGACAATTGAGATAATAGATAACAAGAGGCTAATAAACATACAAATAGCTGCTCTTCTGTAAGTGTGAATGTCCCCTAATCATTCTATTTTCTGAACTGGCCAATGGAAGAACACCACAGGGAAGTCAGAAGATGAAGATGGAAGTGATAGAGAGGAGAGTCACTGCTGAAGGACCAGAGAAGTAGCGCCTTCATCATACTTACCTGTGTTTAGGGATTTGTTTATGATGATTGGTATTGGCTAATCTATCATAACCTAGTGTACTTTCAAAAAGCATTCCATATTATATAGCTACAGTAAACCTGATGTGAAATTATATTCACAGGCTATTTCTTTCTCAAATGTTCCTCTTTTAGTTCTACTTCAAGATTTAAAACATTTGAAAGTTGCTGGTCCAATAGTTATTCACTTTTAGTCTACTGTATTTTTAAAGGATGACTTCTGGAACCAGATTTTGTGGATTCAAATTCTGGCTGTCCTGTTTGATAACTATGTTGTTGTAGGTAATTTACCTTGGCTCCCTCATCTATAAAACTGTTATCAAAATAGTTCCAGGATCATTGGGAGAATTAAGTGAAATAATCCCTGTGCCACTTGGTATTACTGTGTTCTCATGTACATGTACTATTCTTCTAGCCAGATGGTAGCTGTGTGTCTTATTCATCTTTGGAATCAATGTCCAATTGAAATATATATTATTAATTATGAGGAGGCAAAGTGATATTTTGCTTTAATATATCAATTCAGAAAGACTGACATGGGTAATTTTTAGTTGACATTTTCTATTTAGACTGAAAGTAGGTTAATAAAATGGGTCACCTGCCACTCTAGCTTCATAAAACCAAAACAGATTCCACTCATACAATGAATGTAGTAGCTGTATTTATAACCCAAAGTGTGGCATGAAGTTTTGGCCTTTGTTTGGAAGAGCTCCCAGAAAGTGAAAGAGCTAACAAAGTAAAGGATTTCTTTTGTGCATACGGTATTGTGCAGGACACTTAGGTTTACTTTCTAAAGAAAGTGTCTTTTTCTAGAGAGCATGTAATTGGCCACAGATGGATCCACCTTGATTTGTTGCCTAGTGACGGCCAGAGGAAGTCACCCTATGGTGAACCGCAAGTCTGTTTGCCATTATGGTTTCACACAAAATGGCAATGGAGGAGTGTTTGGCAAGAGCAATATAGTGCTCACTTGATCTCAAAATGGTTTCAAGGGGGAGGTCCTGTGTTTTGAACCTCTGTTTGCTCTGGAATGCCGTAGGACCAGCAGCAAGATTTGGACTGAGATAAGAAAGGGATCAGTAGCTCCAATAAAATCCTCTACCTACTTAGCATCACTCTCTATAAATCTGGTCTTTTCAGAAACTTCAGGGGGACTACTTATTCTGCATATCTACTCAAGATTTCCTGACTGCTTCAGGAATCTGGACTCAATTAAAGTCTACTTTCCCATTAACTCTTGTCCTTCAGGCTCTTTGACACCTTTATTCTCCACACGCCTTGGCTTTAGTTTTCTAGGGCTCTCATAACAAAGAATATAAATAGCAAAAATTTATTGTCTCGTTGTTCTGAAGGCTAGAAGCTTGAAATTAAAATGTAGCGGGGCTGCGCTTCTTTGAGAATCTCTATGGGAATCTATCCATGCCTCTCTTGGTGATTTGTCAGCAAGTTTTGCATTTCTCTGCCTGTGTATGCGTCGTGCCAATCCTATAGTGATATGGTGCACTCCCTGGGTGTCTTCATGTTGCCTTCCCTCTATCTGTGTCTGTGTGCAGATGTTTCCTTTTTATAAGGATATATCAAATCATATTCAATTAAAGCTCAAGCTAATGACCTTGTTTTAATTGGATTGCTACTGTAAAGATCCTATTTCCAAGTTAAGATCACGTTTTGAAGTGCTAAGAATTAGGGCTTTAGCATATCCTTTTTGAGGGGTGGAAGGACACAATTCAACATATAACACACCTTTTTGCTAATTTGGTTTGGCTTTTTAATCTTACCAGAAGTTGCTTTTCTGACCCTTCTATGTTGTTCTAGTCAATTTAACTCTTATTTCTTCAATTCCTTCAATACAGACTAAATTTGTGGTAAGTAATTCAGCAATTCTATCCTTCATATACCTCTATTCTATTTCATGGAAACATCCTAAAATCCTAGATCAGTCCAATTGTACCTCCTGCCTGGTGTTGCAAAAGGAAATCCTGCCACCATGCGGATGGGTGCCAGACACTACAAGTTTGTGGGTCTCTGATCCCAACTCAACTCTGTTATTCCTACTGTCCAGAGTCCTTCAAACAAGCAGCAACAGAAGAGGGGGGATGGCGAGAGAGAGAAAGAGGGAGGGAAAGAGAGAGAGAAATTAAGGAATTGGTTTAAGTTCTGCGAGGCACGCAAACAGGCTATAGCCTTAGAGAGAAATTTTTAAAAGTTCACATGTAAAATTAGTCATCACTCTCTTCCTGTGTCCTGAAAAAAAATTGAAAATTTCTCCAATTTTCTTAGTCCTCATAGTAAAAAACAAAACAAAACAAAACAACTTTGCTTCCTGCTGCGGGGAAAATTGACATTTTTAGGGCAGGAAGTCCTTTATCTTTCTGATTACATGCTGCTAACATCCTACCCACATGAATGAGCAGGCTCCCTTCCTATCACAGAGGAAGAGGGGTTGTTCCTTTCTGCTGGATCCCTCAATATGTTCTATGGGTTTTGGTCACCATAGCATTTCAATGAAAGAGTGTGGTAGTGTGTCCTTAAACGGCTATTTGCTGACTGAATGAACCCCTTCCTGACCTCATTCCCCTACTTTCCTTCATTTCCTCTGTTTTCAACCTCTTCTTTGCTCTCTAATGTTTAATATTTCTTATTATCATCTAAACAAATTGGTCTTTCCATGAAAACAACATTAAGCAAAGTTGGACAGATGGCAGTGACAAGTTTTCTGTTTTGAGTTAGGATAGAAAGAAACTTGGTAACATGACTTCAAATAAACTAAGTTCTAAACCTTGAGTCTATCATGACGAGGGCCCTGACAGAGTTTTGTAGAGAATTGAGATATAGATGTTGCCTTGATTTCTCCTTGTGGCACTACGAAAAGTTCCACAGAAAAGAGGTACATTTTGGTTGGTGAAGCTGACACACTGAAAGAAGAGAGGGCAAAAATACAGTTTTTACACACTGAGGCCCGGTACCTACTCTTTAACACTGCCCAGTCAGATAATTTGTGCAAGGTGGACAAAACCCAGTCATCTACCCTGAGGGGAAAGCAGAGGCAATCAAAGTAGAGACCTAGGCTGAACCAGATCCTGTTGCTCTAAATCAGTCTTAAATGTCTGGGAAAGATACCAATTATCCCCACAGAGCCTCTCAAGCCCAGGCTATTGTTTTGAATTACTCTAAAGCACAAACCAAGGGAGGATTATGCACAGGGCCAAGGGAACGGACTGACCAACAAGAATTAAGACTAAAAGAAACACCCAGGCTAGAATCTAATTTTGTAACATTAGTTATTTGTTCACAGAATTGATCAAAAACAAGAAGAGGCCTTTATCTCATAAGGAGATAGAGTTATCTCCCTAGAGGAACCTCCAGTTGTCCCAGCAAAGTGGCGGGGAGGGGGTAAGAGGGGGAGGGTCAAAAGGGGAGCAGGGAAGGATTTGTAATCTTGTCATGATATGTATATCCACAAAATACTCAAGATCAATATAAACTTTATGTATTGCACTTACACATATCAATAAAATAGGGTGGGGAGAGATCTTTGAGTTCATACTCACTTTGTACAAAGCCTACCACTAGGAAGTAGGTTGATATACCCAGAAGGGACCTCTGTCCTGGTGTCTGCCTCAGACGTGACCATGAGTAAAATGGACAAAGCAGACCTTCCCAGAGAGCAAAACCCTGGGCAGCAGGAAGGTCACCAAATAACTGAGAGAGCCTTCATTAAAAAGCCTCTACTCTTCCTCACAGAAGAATATGACATATGTGACTCCTTAGGGTCCTCCAAGGGTAGTGTCTCTCCATCTCCTTTGCAAGTGGAAATCTTCTTAGAGTATTCTGCTATCTTAACCTCATCTTATATAGGGGTATCAATATCACTCTTTAACTGTTGGTCTTTAAATAGTGAGATGTCACATCCAGAAATGAAAAAGCTCTATCATTAAGATGGTGTTTCATTTTCCCATATTCTGATATGAATGATGGCACTCTGATGACAATCCTTTGCAATCATCTGGAATATTTAATTAGAATAAGGTCCCCAAAATAAGAATTTTTAAGCCAAGAAGTACAAATTATTCTAAGGCTTCTAATAAATGTTTGAAAATTGTTTCCTGAAAGTGGTGGAAAAATTGACATTCCTATTAGAGATATAGGAGATCATGCTTACCTATTTTATTAATTACTTCTGAAGCTTAAAGCTCCACAAATGTCTTTCATATTTGAAGTTATGAGGAAATCTCTGCAGTGTTTCTGAACATAGATTGACAAGGACTCCTCCTCCATTTTTTTGCCCTATACAATTGCTGCATCCTCAAACAAAATCTTCCTCCACTTCCCCTCTGACCAGTTGTGCTGCCTCCACTGGAGGGGGACTAGTGCGTTTATTTCTCCTCTTGGGAAAGGGTCCCCTTGGCTGCAATCCTGAGCACCACTCTGCTTCCAACCTGCTCCTTCCTGGCATTTCATTCAAATCCAAGCATCCTAGATTAGTAATCAAGATATCAAAATCTACTGTACTACAGTGTGAAGCACTTCAGGGTTCTAGTTAGTAACATGGTGTCGTATACTCTAAAATTGAAAAAAAGCAGTTATTAAATGTCCAGACCACATACACAGAATATAAGTGTAGTAATGTATATTGTATATGTTAATTAGCTTGACTTAGTCACTCCACAATGTATACAAATTCTATAACATCATATTGTATACCACGAACATACACAATTTTTGTTCAGTAAAAATGCCATTTATGTGGGTAGAATTAGCTTCTAAATCAGGATTTTCTGAATGTTAAAAACATAACAAAAACTTGAGACCTAAAATTCTAAAGAAGTTATGTTGTCCTGGTTATTGGTCTCTGAACCTTAGAGTCTGCAGAGAAGAAAATGAGACCCTGAAAGACTGAGGGTCTTATCTAAGTGCAGGGAGCCAGGCGAGAAACTGAAACTAAGTCAACATTTTTTTTCAGCCTGTGCTGCCACTCAATTTCTCCTATATGATATGCTGCTGCCTTGTTCCAGCCTGCTTTATTTGAAGTGGACACATTATTTCTTGGTCCCAACTTCACTTGGCCCCAGGGATCAGTCTCTTGAATCCAACTTGAAACCAAATCTTCTGTGGCTATTAACATGGCAGTTGTTCATTGGCTGGTGGTCATACCCAGAAACATCCTGGTTCCTGCTCCTCTATAATCCGTAGCCCGGTTAGGACTAGAGTCACTGTCAAGATTGGAACAGATACTTCTTCTGAAGACCTTTCCAAGTCAGGAACTTAGAAACTCTCTTGTAGTTTTCTTCTGTTTTCTGCCCCCAAATTGTCTCTCACTGCTTCTATCCTCTGCTTGGATATAAGGGGGAAAAAAACCCAACCCTACCTTGCAGGTCTAAGAATGAGTCCACACTCAGAGCTGTCCTCCAAGAATCTAGGGGAGGTGAGGGAGAAGGAATGTCTTTTACCAGTCTGTTATTTCCTGGTCTCAACCTGGGAACCCCCTTAGACTGGGGATTTCCACCCCCACTGGCCATGTTTGAAAATCGACAAAAGCAGTGGACATTCTCCCAAATTCACATTCAAACAAAATCAGACCTACAATTTGAAGACCTTCAAAAATTATCTGAATCCTAGCCAGGGCCAACATACAATTGTGGGGGATTTGATCACCACAGTTACTTCCTGATCTTAAACAGAAATACTTTCCAATAATTAAGGGGAGATTTTGATGCTTTAGGTTACATCCTTGTTTCAAACAAAATGTGGCTAATCGTTGTGTCCGGAGTGGAAGATGGGGGATTTTTTCCATGACAGCTTTCTTCCTAGGCACGCTCATAGTTTCTAGGCACCCTGAATAATTGTGGGAACCTTACAGTAGGCAGATACAAAAGCCTTCCTCTAATGTATTAATACTCTGCAGCACAGGATGTATTTTTCTACACAGTCAAAAGAAATTCAGGAGCCCGTTTGCTATATGCTGCTGGAACAAAAAGCTGCTTAGGATGGCTTATAGTTAGCCTTTAAGATTATAGCTGATTCCATTCACAGTTATTTTTGCCAAGAATAGCAGAGAAGGCTTTCCAAACCTCTTTAAGTCTCTTAAAACCATCATGATAAGAGAATTTGAAGTTGATGGACTCAGAATGTTATAGGTAAAGTAGAACTGGGAATCAAAGATCAAATTGTGAGTCTGTTGAAGCTCTTAAAAACTTTTTCTGGTTTTCACTAAAAGGAAATGTTAAAGCCTACACACCAAATATGAACATTGTCAATAGTTCTTATCCTTTTTAAATTAAAGAAGTCGCAAATAGTTCTGTATAACTCTCACCTACCATTCCTTCATCATAAAAGCATTTCCAGAAAGTTTCTTAGTTTCATTATTCTTAATGTTATTTATTTTAAAAGTAACGCTTTGTAACAATTTAATTGAATAAAAATGTTCTAAAGTAAAAAGCAATAATCTCAAGCCTTACTCCCCACTCAGAGATAACCACTAATAATAGAACATTTGGACCCTTTCTTTACATTTTGGTTTTTTATCACAAAGGTTTTTATTTTTTAGAGTGATGGTTTCATAGCAACTGTGATTTTTGAGGCTGCTGGACATTAAGATTCCTGTGAAGGTGGGGAGAAGGGGATGAGAATAGCCTCTTTAAAAATCATAAATATCTCTGTTCTTACTGAGGCTCATCAGGTTTTTTTCTTTTTCAAGGTGAAATCCCCTCAGGTAGTTGCAAGCTTTTGGTTAATTTCCAGAGCTCAAAGAAAGTTGATTTTGACAACTTGTGCCAGCATTTTTGCATTGATTTTTAAGGAGCAGGTTTATACAGAGACTTACCCTGTCATTCCAGACTTCCACCACTATCCAAGCCTTTTGTATTTCTCTTTTTTGAAAAATATGTTCTCTGTCCTATTTTGCCAATTTATGGCCTCTCCCATGCAACAGAATTGAGAGAATGTGAAACTGAGACAGGAAGGAGACACAACTTAGAGCCAGACCAGCCTTGATGTAAGTCCTCTCTCAGCCACTCAAATTCTGATCGCAGTCAGACAGAAGATTATTCCTCATTTGTAAAACAATAGTGATAACAGCCACCTCTTCTTGTCTTTCTGAATATCAAAGGACAGCATGGCCTAGAAGCTTTTGGCACAGTCTAGCAGATAGAGAATGTTCACTGAATACTTTCAGTCCTCTGTCACATGTACCTACTATCTTTAGGGACTCACTTGTAATAAAAAAGTACACCTTACATGTTAGAGTCAGGCTTGTACATCTGAACTTTTAACATATTTTTCACAGAAATTTACAATATTACTTATGATTTTTGATTCTTAAACTACATATCTTGTAAATAACATATATTTTTCTTGACTGAAGATCATCCTTATATATTAATTATTTATACTGGAACTAATTTATACTATGTATAGTGTTAATTTTTATTGATTATTATTTTTATGCTATTAACTTCAACATACTGTTTTTTTGTTGTTGTTGTTGTTCTTTTTTTTTTTAAGACAGGGTGTCGCGCTGTAGCCCAGGCTGATCCTGAACTCACTATGGAGCCCAGGCTAGTCTTGGACTTAGGCAATCATTTTGCCTCAGCCTCCTGAGCGCTGGGATTACAGTGTGCCACACCACACCCGGCTTATGAGGTGCTGGGGAATTGAACTTGGGTACTTAGCACTTGACACAGTGTTTGCTAGGCAAGTGCTTTAATTGAGGAACCATTCCTCCAGACCAAATATACTATGTATTTATGGCTATAAATGTGATGGTCACAGCTCACTCTTCAACTATATAGTGTGCCTTCCTCCCCTTTCCACTGTTGAGACAAAATACTGAACACTCCCAAGTGAACGATGAAGAAATTTATTTTGGTTTATAGCTCTAGAAGTTTCACTCCATGGTCAGCTGGTTGTAAGTCAAAAGCATTCCGGCACAAGAATGTGGTGAAGGAGAGCTGCTCAAATTATAACATCCAGGATGCAGAGACAAGGGCAAGAGCTCAGGAAAACCAGGGACCAGATGTGGTTCCCAAGGTCACCCCTCTATAGTCCACCCAAACACAACCAGAAGAAGTGTACTTTACCAGTCTCTTAGGTCTCTGTCATCTCTGTCTCTGTCTCTCTCTTTGAGACAGGGTCTTAATCTGTAGTCCAAGATGGTCCTGAACTCACTATGTAGCCCAGGCTGACTTCAAACACACAACAATCCTCCCGCTTCAGCTTCCCAAGTGTTGGGATTACAGGCATGCACTACCATACCAAGCTCAGGTGATGCAGGGAAATAGAATCCAGGGTGCTGCACTTGCTAGACAAGCTCTCTGACTACTGAGCTATTTCCTCACCCCCCTTAGGTGTCTCTTAAGCTAATCAAGTTAACAATCAAGATTAAATTTCACAGCCTGTTGTGGTAGTGCATGCCTGTAATTCTAACAGGTGTATACAAGTTCAAGCCCAGTCTGGGCAACTTAGTGAGACTCTGTCTCCAAAAAAAAAAAAAAAAAAAAAAAAAAAAAAAAAAAAAAAAAAAAAAAAAAAAAAAAAAAAAAAAAAAAAAAAAAAAAAAAAAAAAAAAAAAAAAAAAAAAAAAAAAAAAAAAAATCCTAAAAAGGGAGACTGGAAGCATAGTTCATCAGTCAAATGCTTGTCTAGGAAGCACAGGGCCTTGGGCTCCATTCCCCAGGACAACATACCTGGGGCACGGTGGGGCACTCCTGTAGTCCCAGCACTTGGAATTGCTCTGAGTTCATGGCCAGCCTGGGCAGCATCGTGAGTTCTGGATCAGCCTGGACTACAGAGCAGGATCCTGTCTCAAAAAAAGGCTAAAACAAACAGAAATACAGAAAGGATTGGAAATGTAGCTCAGGGTAAAGGCCCTGGGTTCAATCCCTAATAATGCATTAAAGAAAAAGATTAACTGTCACATAGTCCTAGCCCATGATTTTGATTACATTTCTTCTTTTTTATTTTTCCCTCCACACACACACACACACACACACACACACACACACACACACACACAATACATGTTTATAATTAACTTGAGTATTTTGTGCATATATATATATATATATATATATATATATATATATCACATCCATATTATTATCCCTTTCCTTCCCCATTTTTGGCCCTCCCACACCTTCCCCATGCCCACCTAACTCCCACTATCACACCCATTTGGTTCTATTGAATACCTGTATTCTGAGTTTCCCACATAGGAGAAATCATGCAGTATTTAACATATTATTGTTCTGCATCTGACTCATGTCACTACTCAAATAACCACTCTGTAGCTCAGTTTCTCACCCCTAGAATGGGCTGCAGTGACCATATCTTGAGGTCTTTTTTATCTGGGTCCACCAGAGCCCTTCATTGGGACAAATTGCTGAAAGTTCTTTTTTTTTTCTGTATCTTACTATACCTTTGTTGAGATTCTTTAACATAGCCTCACCTACCAGTTCACATAAGATAAGAACTATAACAATGAAATTCATATGGCTAAAAAATGTGAGAAAGAAAAAGAGAGAAGTTAAATTTCAAATTCCTTAGCTGAGTACTGAAAGGTAAATGTTTGTGCCTTCAAAAGACATTCAGGTTATCAATACATTTTTCTTAGGATAAACTTACATCAAAGTCTGAATAAGTGAACTACTACATTAAGTGAACAAGTCTATATTGAATTTCTACATGAACTTGTCTATATCACATAAGTATAATACACATAAACAATAGATATAATGGCATACTTAGTTATTTCAGAATGTTTTTTAACTTTTGTAAATTATTTACTCACATTTCATTAATTACTAATATTTTAGCAGATTTGTTTTATCATTTTATCTAACCATCCATCTATAAATTCATGCATACATATTTTTAAATATTTTATACCTATTACCCATGTTGAATATAATTATTATGTTTTGAAAACTAATATGCTATTACAAATAATAATTATGTGGGAAAATTTCACAGATTTTGTAAAACAGCTGGGACTGTTTTAAAAGTATATCAATCAAATGATTCAAATACCAGTCTACTTTTTTATTACACTTTCTCTTTAGATGCTTCCTTTCCTCCACGTTTTTTGGTGTTGTTTATCTCTCTTTCTCAAGGATTTTCTCAAATATTTTCTGCAGTGCTGGGCTAGTCGTTGCAAATTTCTTCCGGGATTCTTGGTCATGAAATATTCTTTGTTTCTCTGTAAATTTTCAGGGATAATTTTGCTGGATACAGCCACCTGGGTTGACACTTGCTGTCTTTTAAAGCTTGAAATATTTTGCTCCAGGCTCTCCTGGCCATTAAAGTTTGTATTAAGAAATCTGCAGTGATTTGAAGGGGTTTGCCTTAAGAAAATTTTAACTACTACACCTCAGACAGGAGGCTAATAACTAGAATGTACAAAGAACTGACAAAAATACATGCCTCAAAATCAAAGGCCAAATTTAAAAATGGGCAACTAAAATCAATAAACAATTCTCAGAAGAAGTACAAATGGCCACCAAGTACATGCAAAGATGTTCAACGGCTTTAGCCATCAGAGAAATGCAAATCAAAATAATACTGAGATATTATCTTACAGTAGTGGGAATGGCTTCTTTCAGGAACTCAAAAAGCAATAGATGCTGACAAGGGTGCAGGAAAAAGGAACGTTTTACATTGTTTGCAAGACTGTAAACTGGTATTGCCACTATGGGAAGCACTATGGAGTTTACTCAAAAAAAAAAAAAACTGATAAATTTGACCTAGTGATTCCTCTGCTGCATCTTTCCAAAAGAGTTAAAAGCATATATAACAGAGATGCATGCATATTCATGCTTATAGTAGCACAAATGATAATAGCTAAGTTGTGGAAGATGCCAAAATATCCATCAACAGACCAATGGAAACAAAAATGCTCTACATGTACAATGGAATGCTACTCTTCCATAAAGACAGATTTGAGTCATTTATGTAAATGGATACAACCTGCAATCATTATGCATAGTGAAGTGAATCAAGCTCAGAAGGATAAATGTCACATTGTCTCTCTAATACAAGAAACTCAGAAAATAAATGCTAGAGTCAAATGGGTATGATGACGGGAGTTGGGGTATGAGAAGGGAGTTGGAGGGTGAAAGGGGGTGAGGGGTAGGGAACGTAATGTTGGCGAGATATACATGTGGACAAATTTCTCAAGTACCTGGTAGCTCTTGTGTATTGCATATACATACTAATACAAATGGGGAAAATAAGAAAATACTCAACAAACTTATGGAAAAATGTTCAGTGCCATTAGTCCGCAAGGAAATGTGATTCAAAACCACAGGGAGGTATCATTTTACATTCACTGGGTTGACATAAAAAAAATAAAAATACCAAATGTTGGAGAAAATGTATAGAAATTAGAAACCCTCATGTTACTGGTGGAAGTGCAAAGTTTTGAAGCTACTGTGTAAACTGTTCACTCCTCAATAATTTACGCATAGAATTACCAATGATTTAGCAATTCCCCTCCTAGGTATAGACCCAAAAGAATTGGAAATAGGTGTCAAACAAAAACATCTGCATGACAACACTATTTAACTACAGACAAATATGGAAACAACCCAATGTTTGTTAACAGATAAATGGATAAGTGAAATGTGGTACATGCACATGATAGAGTATTATTCTGCCATGAAACAGAATGAAATATTAACATTTGCTATAACATAGTCTTTAAAAACATGATCCTAAATGAAAAAAGCCACACACAAAACACTATAGATTGCATGATTCCATTTAATGAAATATCCAGAATAGGTAAATTTATAGACATAGACAACACACTAGTGGCTGTTAGGAATGGGAGGGGGAAAGAGAAAAGACTACTTAATAGATACAGCATTTTCTTTTGGAATGAAGGAAATGTTCTGGAACTAGAGACTGTGGCACATCATTTTGAATATATTTCATTCTATTGAATAAGACATTTTTACAAAGCTAAAACATTATATATATATATATATATATGTATAGATATAGATACATAGATATAGTTATATCCACCACCAAGAGAAAATCCTACTGATTCCAAATTCTCTAAAGAACAAATTTATTTCTGTATATCTGCTTTAAAAGATTACAGGGGATGTTACAGTGGTAGAATAGAAAAATGTGCAGCATGGTTGCTCATTCTTGAGCATCTATGGCAGAATAGAACCCAGGCCTGCACTCTACTGTATGTTGGGGTGACTCAAATGTGTGTGCCTTTTTTGAATGAAGATCAGCTAATTATACTCTGAGGATATGATCTTTTCTCATTTTGAGGGCTGTGTCTCAATATCCTTTGTAAAAGACCTACTTAGATACATTGAGTGTGGGTAGAAATTTGTGAATATGCAAACTATCACTGCAGTGATTGGGTTCTTAACCAGTTGATTTTGAGTTAATCAAAAAAGCAAAGTAATACATATGTGCACAAAATACCCAAATTCATTGTAAACACTATGTATTACATATGTATATTAATAAAAATAGTGGGGAAAAAAGCAAAGTAACCCTGGATAGGCCTGACCTAATGAGAATAATCTTTAAAAGAAGAGGAAGCCCAGAGGGATTTGTTCCTATTAATTACTGATTTGGAAGAAAACAGACAGCCCAGCTGTGAATGCCATGAGAAAATGAGGAAATGAATTCTGTCAACAAAGAGTGGGCTTAGAAGAAAATGTTGAGCTTTATATGAAATTTGCAGCCATGATCAATAACTTGATCTTAACCTTGTTTATGTCTAGAACACAGGACCCAACTAATCTATTCCTGAAATTGTCCTCCTCTGCATGCCCCTTCTTTTGTAAAGCTCTAGGTCAGAACCAATATCCTTAATGCAAGACATTAAGGAGCTTTACAGTAATTGAGTCATTTTTACAAATTTCTTGATACTTCATGTTTACACTAACTCCTTTAGCTACAGCAGACACAAAAGGAGTTAGTGACCACATATCCAATGAGTGCATGAACCAAGACATGGGAGAAGTGGATATAAATCCCCACATTGCTCATCCAGTTTTGCCATAAAGTGGACTCATAATGGTGAGCCTTAACCAGACATGGGACATCCGAACGCCTGTCCTCCTAAGCCTTTTCCCATTAGACTGTTAGACTCATTGAAGAAAGCTTTCTAGCAAGGACTAGGGTGGAAAATGTGTTGAGGATAGGGAGTAAGTAATGAGGACAAGATTCAACCCCAGTTCTGGAAGAACTTAGTGTTAAGTACATATTAAAGTCTGAATGTCTGTTTCCCCAAAATGTTGGCATTCTAATCCTCAGCCTTAATTCATGTGTTAGTTCATTTTCTGCTGCTTATAACAGAATGCCATAAACTGGGTAAATTACAAAGAAAAAAGTTTGTTTTGACTCACAGTTCCATTCCAAGATTGAGAGGGGGCATCTGGTGATGACCTTCTTATTGGCAGAGTCCTGAAGAGGCGGGGCAAGGCATCATATGGTCGGAGACAGGGACCTCCACATATGTGTGTGTTCATGTCTTACTCCCTCTTCTTGCAAAGCTGTAACTATTTGATCATGGGATACCTACACTGAAGACTATCTAATCCCAATAATCTCTCAAAGCCTTTTTTTTTTTTTTTTGTATTGGAAATGGAGCCCAGGGGCTTCACATTGAGCTACATTGCCAGGATACTTTCTTTATTTATGTTTGCTTACTTCTTTTGTGGTATTGAGGGTCAAACTCAGAGCCTTTCACTCATAGCTACATTCCCAGCCCATTTTACTTTTATTTTGAGACAAGGTCTCACCAAGCACTGAATTGTCTACTCAGGTCTCAAACGTGTGGTCTTCTTGCCTCTACCTCACAGATTGTTGGGATTATAGGCCTACACCACCAGATATGGCTTTTAATTTTAATTAAATTGCTGAATTGCCAGGCTGGGCTGGAACCTGTCATCCTCCTGCCTTAGCCTCCCAGAGTGCTGCAATCACAGGCCTGTGCCACTGCTCTAGCCCCAGTTCTTAATAGTGGATTAAAGTGTTTTTCCCAAAAATAAAAATTTTATTTTTTTGATTTATATGTTGCATCCCATTCCCCTTCCCACAGTCTTACCTCCACTTCCTACTTTCTTTTCTCCACAAAGTTCATCTTCTTACTTTCTTGCATATTTCTTAGATTTTTTATGGTTTCTGTGACTGTCGGAGAGATTATGTCAATTTGAGGCAATTAGGAACCAGCCTGGATTAGAGTGTGAGTGAGTTGTGGGCTGGGGAAAGAGGGAAGAGCACCCACCCAGTGGTGGGAGGCCCAACTGGGAACTGTATAAAAGGAAGGAAGAAGAAAGATTGTTACAGCTTTTTAATCTGGGGAGAGACTAGAATTGATGGGACTTGGCTTTCTGTTTGTGATGTTGTGAGGAGCTGCCTCCACCTTTGCCTCTGCCTTTCCCATGTACTTCCATTGTTAATGGCTGTCCCTGAGTGAATTGTGACCTTCTGAAGCTGTGAGCAAAAATAAACCTTTCCTCCTCTAAATTTGTGGATGTTGGGTATTGAGTCACAGCAATGAAAAAGTAACTGAGACAGTTTGGTTTCCTCAGATTAGAGAAGCCGTATGATATTTAACTTTCTGGGTCTGATTCATTTCACTGAGCATGATGATCTCAAGGTGCATCCATTTACCCACAAAATGACTCAAATTTGTGATTCTTTATGGTAGAGCAATATTCCACTGTGTGTATATATATGCCACATCATCTTTATTGAGTCATCTGTACTTGGGCATGATGGCTTCTTCCAAGCTTTGTATATTATAAATTTTTTTGTATTTCACTATATCTTTATTGAGATTCTTTAACATGGCCACAACCACCAATGACATAAGAAAAGAACTATAACAATGGAATTCATAAAACTAGAAAATGTAAAAAAAGAGAGAAAAGTTAAATTTCAAATTCCCTACCTGAACACTGCAAAGTAAATGTGTGTATATACCAAAGACATTCAAGTTATCACATCAATCATTTTTCTAAGGCTAAACTTATATCAGATACTGAATAGATGAATCACTACATTAAGTGAACTTAAGTCTATATCACAAAAGTATATTCCACATAAAGCAATAGATATGGTGCCACACTTAGTTATTTCACAACTTTTAAAGAATTCTTTCCCAAAGAGGAGCAGGAAAAAATGAGAAAGATCATTATTACGAATTTAGTCACCCATTTTAAGGATATAACTCAATGATTCATAGTTCACACAGAGTGGTGCAACCACCTATGACAATACAATTTTAGGACATTTTCATCATACCTAAAATAAACTTTTTGCAACCACTCATCTATTTTCTGCTCTTGTACATTTGTCTATTCTGGATATTCTATACAAAGGAAATCACATAATAATTGGTCTTCTGCATAAAGCTTCTTTCACTTAGTATAGATTAACATAAAGATTAACTTTGGTTCCAAAATGGCAGAATTCAAAGTTCTTTGCAGTATAAACAATTCTGCCTGGCTTCAGAGCAGAACTGGCTGAACTGAATTTTCGAGTGAGAAATATATGAGCTGAGTTCTTCTTAAGTTTTTCTCCCCAGGACCTTGTGCGGAGAGGAGGGCAGCGTGAAGATTTGCTCCTGCCGAAGGTCCAGCAGGACACAGCAGAGCTGGGGACCAGTACAGGCAGACCATGGCCTTCACCAAGTCAGTCAAACCATCCAAGACAGAATGGCTGTGCTTTCCAAAACCAGAAATAATGTTGGTGGATAGAATTTCCCTTATTTCCTCTTCTCTTATTCCTCCTCTCTTTTTTAAACCTTCAGTGTTTGCAGAGGAGTGTAGTAGGGAGGAAGAGAAGAGGAAGGTGCAGACAAAGCAGAATCAGTGTTAGCTCCCTCAGGGCACAAGAGCACTGGGGCGGAGGAAGGGGATGCTTTTATTTTGCATATTACCTAGCAGCTTCCATTTCCCCACTCCTTCCTGTGGCCCTGCATTTTTATAAGCACTGCCACATTGCTGACCACACTCAGTTTCCATAGCAACCTGCAGGAAGCTGTCAAACATTCTAAGTTCTTCAGTCATGAGGGTGGGGCTCAGAGATGCTGAGTGATATTCCCACGATTTCTTACTTAGTGATAGTTCTGCTATATTTAATGGTAAACATGTGATCTTGAGCAGGGACATAGTGCTACCTTTTAGTCATCTCTGAGATGCTATATGAAGATCTACAAATAAAGCTAGTAGATAATAAGGACTAACACTCATTTACTGACCCCTTCCATGTGTCTGATACCATACTAAGTTGGAGAATGACCTTTCTCCTCCCACGAAAGTTCATGTCTACCTGGGACCTGAGAATATGACCTTTTTTTTGGAAATAGAGTCTTTGTAAATGTAATTAGCTAAAATAATAACATATTAAAGTAATATGGGCCTTATATTTAATATGACTGTTGTGTTTATAACAACAGCAAAGTCACAGAGACACAAGGGAGAAGGCCACAAAATGACAGAGCAGAAGTTTCCTGGCCTTCACTAGAAACTGGAAGAGACAAGGAAGGATCCCCCCGCCAAGAACCTCCACAGGGAGCTTGGTCCTAGGGGCACCTTAATCTCACATCTCTAACCCTCCAGAGCTCAGAAATGACATTTCCTATGTGTTAAGTCACTGGGTTGTAGTAATTACTTATTGGAGCCCCAATAAACTAGTAGAGACACTGTGCTGAATGCTTACTTATTTGTGTCCATTATTTCATTGGTTCTTCACAGAACTCTATGAATTACTAGTCATTTTGGAAATGAAAATAGTGTGGGACCTGACCAATGTCACCCAGCTCTTATGTGAAGAGGCAGAACTCAAACCTAGCTGGGTTTCCCCTCCAAAACCTGCTCTCCCTTCATGGAGCCTAGTTTAAACCATGGCCTGACCATTCTTCCATATTTTCTAGGATCTGAAAAGACACAAGCGCCTTACTGGGTGAGCTGTTCCCCAGTTACATTTTCAAATCACTGTTGTAATGTGCGTGGGAATCAAAAGCACATAGCCACCTTGTAGGTTCTTCTTTGCTTTGAAACCTGGATATTCCATCCTGATGGTTTGCTCATTTACATAAAGCTAATTGTGTCTCTGGCCTCTTGCTTCTTGCTCTGGTTCATGTCTATCCTGCTCTTATGAGAATAGTGACACCTAGTGGGCACTTCCTTGAACTCTATCCAAAAGCCCTTGGGAGGGGTGTTGCTGGGGCCTTCGGGAAGTGACAAGTCACTGCTGCGCACCTCAGGTTTTAATAATGGGAAGAAGGGAAAAGAAGACCATGAGATCTTGGGGCAGAGCTGGGCTGTGAGGGAAGTGGGCACCTATGTAAGGCCTAAACTCTCTGCTCAAACCACTTGGTTGTGACTTGGAGGTGGAGTCTGACATTTTATTAAATTTGGCACCTGTGAAAAAGTGAACACAGAGCTGCAGGGTAGAACTGAAGTGTGTGAAGCATGGGTGTGCCTGCGTGTGTGTGTGTGTGTGTGTGTGTGTGTGTGTGTGTTTAGAGCTGTTGTCATTTGAGCTGTCAGAGAAACTGAGAAGCTAGGAAATGGAAGCAAGATGAGTCTCCTGTTTCAAGCAGTCCGGAGCTATGGGCACGGCTCCGCCCCATGTACTGCTGCACGTGTTGGGCTCCCAAAGTGCAAGTGGTGAGGGTGCAGGGACAGCACTCCCCCGCTCCGTTCCCAGCGCTGCCGCACCAGCAGCTGAACTCCAGCCAGCTTTTGAGCACCTAGGCTGGGGCTCTGCCCGCTGCACGTGCACAGGCAGAAGCCTAAGTGGAGAGAAGTAGGTTGCCGGATCTGTGACACGGGCCTGTAATCCTAGCGCTCTGACAAGTTGAGGTAGGAGGATCAATCATAAATTCAAGTCCAGCTTGGGCAATTTAGCAACTTGGCAAGACAGAGTCTGAAAATCAAAAATAAAATAATAGACTGGAGCGCTAGCTCAGTGCCAGTTTTCTTGACCTGCCTGCTGGGGGGAAAGCCAGCTACGGTGAGGCTTTGCTGCACTTCTGAAGACAGTCTGCTTTCAAAAAGGCTGAGATTCACTGTGGCGTTCACGTGAAAAGAACCAGAATCACCAGCAGTGTCTGGTGTTTCCACTAGGGTCCTTGTAACACACATGACTTGAAATAAGAAACCTTTGGACACAGGTCCCTGGGAACTGGAGAGGCCATCTTGCAGCTCTGCCTGTCTGGACAGCCAGCTTCTTCTGATTTACCTTGGCATTGGAGGTGGCCACTCTACCCATACCCCAGATGACTCTCCCGGGTCATCCTCATCGTGCTCGCCCTAGCAATCTGCCCAGCCCAGGGCTTTCTGCTGAGTTCTATTAGTATATGTAGCATTGAGATTGGCTGGCTTTTCCAAATGGGAATTTAGAGGGAACGTGGACACAGGGTTACTCTTCCCAGTGCAGTTTTGGCCTGGGAATGTGAACTGAGGTGGGTCTGAGAAAAAGATCAATATTAACTGTACGGTTCCTGTCCTGTGGAGATCCTGCCTGTGGACACCCTTTCAAATAACCTGTAAATTGATTCTTATTTAGGCTTCCTGCTTCACAGATTTAAAAATGCTTGCTGTGAGGACAATTATGTCCGCCTATTCTCTGTTTACCTCTACCAAAACTTGGTACTGTTTACCCATGAAGTGAAATATTGAAAAGTTGCTTCAAAGACAGCTGTAAAGTCACCCCTTTTGTGAAATCTACTTAATGTCTGCCTGTCTATCATCCTGGGAATCAATAAGATTACATCTTGCCTGGTAATTTTGTTTACTATCACCACCAATTGTGGAAATTTCAGGTCTGCTCTTAGTAATTCTTTGTAAATGATTCACTGTCCTAAGCACTTCCCCCTTATTGTGCTTTTCCTTTCTTCCAATAAGTATGGGGAAAGACCTCTGCTCATGGATGCACAGCCAAATTTTCCCCCTCTTTCAGGAAGTGGATTTATGCAGTCATCTGCAAATTTCTCTTAGTCCTTGAGACTGAACAAATCATGTTTTCATCCTTTGTCCCAAAACACAACACGTTTCTTCATAAATGACCTCTGTTAATGGCCTTCCTATTTTGATTTAACTAATACAGAGAAGCTCTTCTCTACTTAAGTATGTTGACTGCTGAATTTCCCTTGCCTATGTACTTAAAGCTCTTGGGTTGTGTACCCATTTCTTCCAAGGGGACTGGTCTCTGCTCTCTGAGTTTGTTGCAACCCTACAGTGTAGATTACCTGTTATCTTTCCCCCATTGGTGAGTTTTCCCATCATACAGAGGGTTTCTGCATTTTATTCAGTCTAGAGTTTTGTGACAGACCTGGAAGTACCTTTATAGATCCAGAGAGAAAAGAAAATATTTTCTAGAATCCATGTAGGAAGTGACATTAAACATGTACAGCACCAAGTTGCAAGGATGTCTTGTAGATGGTCCTTCCAGGGTTGGGCTCCCCAGGGGCTCTCTTCTCAAATGAAATATTTACACTTTTGCACCCTTCGGATGTGATATATGAGATTTTGCTGATTCCTGAGATGCCTTCAACATACCTTTCTTCTTGTCCCAACACACTTGGTTTCTTTATAATAGTGCTAATCTTTACATAACCATCTTTTCATCCAATCATCTCTCAACTTCCTGATTACCATGAGGAGCATCTTTTTTCCACTTTGCCTCAATTTTAAACATTTTTCTTTTCTGGTCAAGCTGTAAATTTTTCAAATCTTCTTGCTCTGTTTTTACCTCCTAATTACCACTGTACATCTGGCTAATTGGGTCATCAATACGAATGCCACAGCCTGAATGTTGTGATGCCTTGAAATTTCTCTGGCCACATTAATTAGTTCATCACTTTTAAATACAGCCTCACACAAAGTTTCAGAGCATGGACAAAATGTGACCAAATTCTTGCCCAGAATGTAACATGAGCAGTCTCTAGTCTGCTTCCCAATAGAGTCCTTATTCTTGTTTCAAATTTTATCATAGTCCTTACTGTATACATTCCTATGAGGATTCTTGTTTTCTGAACCCTGGCCGGAAATATCCATGAAGCTCCACTTACAGCATTCAAGAGATTCCCTAGTCCAATTTTCCAGACCTTTCTAAGCCACTCTCCAACCAGTTCCAAAACAGTTTTAAACACGTTGTCAGGTATAGTCACAACAACCCTACCTCCTGATACCAACTTTCTGTATTATTTGGGCTGGGAGCATAGTTCAAAGGTTAAAGCATTTGCCTAACACAAGGCCCTGGGTTCAATACCCTAGTGTCATGTACAGATTAGCTGAGTGTGGTGGTGGTGCATACCTGTAATCCCAGCCCTTGGGAGGCTAAAGCAGGAGGATTGCCATGAGTTTGAGGCCACCTCAGGCTACAAAGTGAGCTCAGAACTAGCCTGGACTACAGAGTGAAACCCTGTCTTAAAAAATGAAGCTCCTGGGGAAAAACACTGTCGGTTATAAGTGGCCATATTTCTGGAACCCCTATTTCGATTTTCTTTGTAGCTACCCCCCAAAATTGGGAAAGCCATGTGGGAATAGCTAATTCTCCTCTGGCCTTTGGAGACCCCAGTTAAAAATTTCTTAGCCATATGGGCCCATCCTTGCCCTTTGCAGGCTCCTAGTGACTGAAACAACAGAAGGATGTCAGCAAAAAGATTAAATGATTCTCATTAATATGAGACACCATGGGGGTGCAACTTTATTTTAAAAGAACATTACATTTGCTCTGGGGAGTGAGTTCCCTTGCATTTGCTTTTATAGTTACAGTATTTTCTAATGTTACTGCTAACCCTTATAATAAAGAATCAAAATATATTTGGCAGTTAGCACATGGCAAGTATTATTCTATGAATTTTAACTATACTGACTAATTGTCATAATACCCCTATGTCATAAGGACTATGACTTTCTTTTCTTTTTTTGAAGCAGGATCTCACTCTGTACTCCAGACTGGTTATGAATTCAGTATGGATCCCAGGATGGCCTTAAATACTCGGCAATCTTCCTGTCTCATCCTGAGTGCTGGGATAACAGGCGTGCACCACCATGCTCAATTTATATGGTGCTGGGGAATTAAACACAGGACCTTGTGCTTGCCAGGCAAGCACTCCAACTGCTGTGTTATTCATCCAGCTCTGGGAGCATAATTTTCTTTCTCAGTTTTTAGTTGAAAAAAAAAAAAAAACCAAGGCCCAGAGATGTTAAGGGCCTTCAACAGGGGTGTAAGTTAAGTGCAAATAACAAAATTTGAACACAGATAGCAAGTTCAGATGTATACTTGATCTACAAATTTGATCACCTCTCCCAAAAGGGTTATGAATGTGATTGGCTAATAAATCCTGTGTTGTTTCTAAATCTAATGATTACAATTCACAGTTAAGAGTTTTCCTCATTTGTCTATGTTAAATCAATAGAGAAAAATCTACGGCTGAAGGATTACCCTTGTGACCAAAGAATTTATAAAGTGTCAATTTTAAGCATGTGCAAAATGAACTTCACATTTAGCTGAAGGTATGTTAGGGTATTACAACTGTAGAGAAAATAATGAATTGAACGTCAACTTAGAGAGGAGATAATTACACTCAAATTTCTCCATAGCCGTTTTAGGTTTTGTGCCTTACCATGGTGACTGTTTAAAACTTGATTCTGTGCAGTGAGGAGTCTCAAACATTAAGGCACACTCAGTGAAGACCCTAAACTCAAGGCATGTGGAACTTGTCATTACTTTCTGGCTATAAATACGTAGATGAAAAAATCAGAAAATATATTCCTTACCAAACAGAAGCCTAACTTCTTACTGAAACAGGAGGACTTCCAAAAGGAAATAACTTGAAAATAATGTAGATGTCATATATAATTAAGTTATAAGTTATATTCTTCATTGATAATAAAATATTACCAGGAAGTTCTGAGAACAGTAGAAAGAAAAGCAATTTGTACACATGAAAATTGTTGGGAAAGAATGAATGGAGTTGATTATGGAATTTAAATTGAGTTGTAGAGCCTGTAAATGAAAAGGAAATTTTATTTGAATAAAGGTAATGGTAAAAATAATGTGCTTGGACAGTGACAGAGGAGGTGGGGAAAGGAAGACTGCCCCACCACTACATTCCTTTCTCACAGAATCTCTTTCATTCTCTCAGTTTTACAATGGCCATTGTAAGCAATACTTAGAATAGAATTTCTCACTGGATATCTGGGTATAATTCCCAGAGTTCTGTTTTAATTGGTGTGAGGTGGGATCTGGGCACTTCTGTGTTCACAGAATACCTCTGGTGTTGCCAATTCGCTATGGAGCCCAGGCTGACCTTAAACAGACAGCAATCCTCCTGCCTCAGGTGGAAATGTGCCACCAGGTGGAAATCACTGATGGGGTTGGAGTGATCTGTAGGTTACAGCCAGAATGAAGCAATGCAAAGCAGGTTCTGGCACACTATGCTTTAGGATATACAGTACTGGCAATATTTATCCTTACAGGAAAGCTATGGAGAGATTACACTATCTTTTCCACCTTGGATTCTCTGAAACTTCCTGATGGATACATACCTCAACCATATGATGTCAATGTGGTCATTGGTGAGGGTTCAATTATGCTGTTTTTGGAGAACAGTATCTATGACCTCAGTGAAAAGATCATCATGACAAACCATTCTATTCTCTATTCATCTTTCCTTCTATGAGCAGGAAAAGATCTGATTTGATTGGAAAACTTAGATTAGTAAGCCTAAACAATATTTTAAATGTGACTTTTAGGTAAATCCAAGTCAGATACTAGCTAGGAATCTTGAGCCCAGGAAGTCACTTTAGGGAAGTATTTATCTATTCAAAGGTGTGTAAAATCTGGCCAAAGAAATAACATTACAGTTAAATGTAAATTTCTTCTTTTCAAGGGCCAGGAGTGGAATGTATGTTGATAGAGACAAGTAAGACCCTGAAACAACTCACAGGCACAACTCATTTAACTCAAGAGGAACTAGGGTGTCTTAGTTACTTACTTGTTAGGACAAAATACCCAACATCCACAACTTAAGGGAGAAAAAGTTTATTTTAGCTCACAGTTTCAAAAGGTCTCAGTCCACTCATGGGTGGCCAGCAATGGCAGAAGCACATGGCAGAAGCCTGCCTGAAGAAAAGCTGTTCACAGCATGAAGCCAAAACAGCAAGGAAAGATGGAGCTAGCATCTATCCTCCAGGGTCATGTCCTAGTAATCTTTCCCTTCTGGGTCAAGCCCCAGTGTTCTGCCCCTTCCCACCAAGCCCCACCTCTAAACAGCAATGGTTCCATAGGTACTTCACAACATAGAAATACATGAAGCTTTTGGAGGACATTCCATCTCCAAACCATAACACAGGATCAGTATGGTATTGAGCAGGATTTAAAATTATGAATCAGCTTCAAGTTTAAGTCCCCTTTATGCTATCTGTCCAAGTTCTACTTGCCTGTAGTAATTTTTCATCTATTACTTACTCAGTCTTATATTTATTGTTCACTTGTGTAATTTTCCCCCAACATTAACATGTAAACTCCTCAAAAGTAGATAATTTTTGGGTATTTTTTGCTTCAGTAACATACCACACAGCATTTAGAAGAGTCCCTGATAGATTCTAGGGGCAGAGTAAATATTATTAAGTTCAAAAAATAAATTATTTCAGCAAAAATAGAGCTTACCTATGGTTAATTCATCTCTTGTTTTCTAGGAATAAAATTGTTGAGCAACTAATTAAACTTTCAGTTGATTTATTTTACCAAAAGCATTCCCCCAGATCAGATGCAAGTAAGCCTCAAAGTGGGTTAAGATCTATTTGGTTAGAGAGGTGTACCCCAGATCCACACACGAATCAGAAACTAAACTTAGATCCCTTTAAAGGAAGGGGAGAGTCCTTACTAACGGGATACGACACTACCAAAAAATTACCACAAGTACATTCCATGAAAACTTTTTTCTTCCTTCCTCCAACAGGTCATCTAACTAGGTAAATGTGACATAGAGGAAGGGGTAGAGTCAGGATTTTGGACATCCCTGGAAATCAACTGGAGTCCCTGTCATTCTGGGACTCATAATTCCACCAAAACCCCCTGGTACTTGAATAACCAGAGGTTGGTTCTGATTTTGCTTTATACATCTACTGGGACCTTGCAGTGGTTAGTTCTCCACTTTATAATAAAGGAACATAGAAGGAGTGAGTATCTTGTAGAGTTTAGGCTTTCGTTCATTCTTACAAAGTCTCATGGATACCATTTTAAGTGCTGGCCACTGATCTCCGCACTAGGGTTAAGCCAGAAGGACAAAATTCCAGGCTGTACTGGCACAAGGCTTCTGCTACTGTCTCACTGGGCTTGGTGACTCACTGAGCAACAGCTCCTTGGAGAGAAAGGATAAAAGAGAGCTATTACAGCTCTGGGTTCCTGTGAAAGTCATCATCACAAAGCAGTCCTACAACCTGTAGGGGATCACAGAGGAGCATGCTATTAGCCATGGAGTCCTCCACTTCCTATTTAGTTCTCCTGTTGGATGATAGGAAAGTGTGTTCACTGAGAACAACAATGCACATGGTCAGCCTACTCAGGTGTGATTCAGCCACAGTGCCTGTTTTCCAGACATCCTCCTTGGACCAAGGGAGTTACTTCAGCCTCTGGGCTGCAGCAGTTGTGGGAGTGACTAAGTTGCCATCACCTTTTTCTGAAGCAAACCCAAGAATTTCTTTTATTTCCCAAGGAAGGCCCAGGAGAGCAACACTGTGAGCATTTTGCCACAGAGATATGTCAACTTGGAGGGTCTTTCCATTATTTGGAAAGCAGGGCCCTTGGTCATCTCACATTCATTGGGACATCACACTGGTCTTCCTTAACAGATGTCTTTTTAGCAATGGGGAGCATGAAACAGCAGGTACTATTAGAATTATATTGCCTGTAGATTGATAATAAATGGCAAGAAAATAGAGTCCTGCCACCCCATGATTTTGAGAGCTTGTTTGGAGGTTCTAGCAGGGGAGCACAGCTAATCATATACCCTTGACTGCAGAATGGTCCTCCTGTAGCTGGGAAGGTCGTCCTCTTCGACAGAGTGTGCAGCTTTGGGAGGGTGCACATGGTGTGGTGAGGGATAAAGGGGACACCCCTCTAGCCAACAAGATCAGTGGAATCAACCCTGGCACTCAGTGGAGTGACAGATGTTGCAGTTGGATCGACCTCACATCCCATGCCAAAAAATGGAAGGGTTAGTGGTCTTTTGTAGACATTTGCCATGCTTCAGGTATTGCTTCACTCTCCAAAGTGGTTCATAGGCTGAAAGATTGGTCCCTAATGTAATGGTATTGAAAGATGGTGACATCATTTACAAGTATGGCCTAATGGGAGGTGACTGGGTTATGACAACCACTATGAAGGGATAAATGCTACTTTCATCAGTGATTAGATTGATTAGACTCTGTAGGAGTGGATTAGTTCCTGAGACAGTGAGTGGATTGTTATAAAAACAAGTGAGCCTAGTTGTTTTCAAGCCTCTTGGAACCTTTTTTGCAATAAGACCTCTCTCTTTACCTGTCTGCATCCCACCAGGTGATATGAAGATCTGCTATAAGCCCTCCCAGAAGCTGATGTTGGAGCCCTGGTCTTGAACCCTCAACTGTGAGCAAAACTTATGGGTTCAAATATTCACTCTATACACATATGATCTTTTGGCAAGCTACTTTACCTCTATGTTGTATAGCAAATCTTCTGAGACTGGTGGAAGGAGGGAAAGCTCATGGATGCTCACAATAAGAGGGGCTGGATGGAGGCAGAAGTCCCTCCCATGTCTGGGATGTAGCCATGTGATAATTGTCCCCAGGTGTGGCTTACAGCTTGTGCACTCCAGCAAGTATTGTGCATCCACCAACTTGTGGCTCATGCACGCTGGGTCTAGGCATGTGCTACATGCCTTATGGCACGTGTAGGGATGCTGTGCCTGGGCTCACTTCACAGTGTTGAATCCATGGGGCTAGAGCAAGTGCAAACATTGGAAGAGAGTGAGAGCAGAATACTATAGCCATCTAAAGAAAAGTCACAACAGAAAAGTGGCAGTTGACAAGTCCCAGGAGGCAGTATGCAGTTTCCATGTGTCACTATCCATGCTAGGGTGGGCTTTTTGATGATGGGACTGCCTTTGAGTCGCCATAGGCCTGTAAGTGACCCCTCACCTATCCTGTAGATAGCTCTTTGCCTACATTTGTATAGGTAACTCCTCACCAGTACTCCTGTAACTCATAAACTCATCAGTTCCTCAAATTGGACGTTAGCATCATTCCTTTGGCCTATCTGCTAAGTCCTAGCTCGAGAGAACAGACATACGTGTTCAGGTATTCATGTCTTCTCAGGAAAAGATATTCAAGTGATACCCAAAAAGGGATGATATGGGTGATTGTTTTTGGTCCCTTGGGAGTACTGCATTATGTAGTCTGTGTCATGTGCTTAGAGCAGTAATCTGACTGTATTGGACAATTTTCCTGTAGCTGACACTTTTGACTCAAAGAAGATACTTAATTTGCTTCACTTTATCAGAGGATTCAGTCCTTCATACGTTATTTCCAAGGCAGGGAATTATCATAGACAGTAGAAGGATGTGGCAAGAACAAGGTTTTTCAGCTCATGGTGGCCCAGAAGCAGGGCACAGGGAAACAGATCTAGAGAGAAAGAGATAAACCCTCCAAATGGGCACCCTCAGATACCCACCTCAGCTGGGCCCCACCTCCTACCAGCACTTCCCACTGTCAGTATCAGTGAATTAGTCCACTGATGAGAGTGGCATTCCCATGATCCAGTCATCTCTCCAGGAGTGTCTCCATCCAGTCAACTGACAAATTTTTACCATCACACTGACACAAAGAAAGTTCTCAATAAATGTTTAATTTTTTTCATCATTTTCTCTTTTTCCCCTTAATCATCAATATGTGTTGAACTCATTTTAAGGAGTATTTATCTGTGATTACTTCTTGATGTCTGTGTCTTCCACTGGGCTTCTTACTCTTATTGCTCACATACAGACTTCAGTAAATGTTGATGGATAGTAAATCTCTGGGCTCATTTATTTGTTTATTTATTTATTTATTGAGACAGAGTCTTGTTCTATAGTTCAGGCTGGTCCTGAACACACTGTGTAGCCCAAGCTAGCCTCAAACACACAGCCTTCCTTCTGCCTCAGCCTCTGGGCCTCAGTGTAGGGATTACAGGCATATGCCACTGTGCCTGGCTTTACGTCGTGCTGGGAAAGAGAACCCAGGGCCTACTGCTTGCTAGTCAAACACTTTAACCCCTGTGCTATTCCTCCAGCCCTCTGAGCTCTTCTGTGCATCAGAAATGTGTTCATTTCACATTCATGCATACATTTTAGGCTGACTAGCTTTCTGAGCACTTTGAAGACATTCACTCTGATGTGTATGGTGAACTGGGACTCAGTATCTTTTCCAACCTCCTAATGTACTGCACATTCAGAAAAACAAATGTCTATGTTTGCCAGGTTGCTCTGTGGTAAGAAGCTCTGTGTGTGAAGTAGGTCACACCAGTGAGGTACCCTTGGTAACTCAGATGGGCCAGAAGCACTTGCCATCTTGCGACAATGGTTATGCAGCTGCAGGTGCCCCTGCTGCTCTGAATTCCTGCTGCTTCTCTCCCTGAAGTTTTCTTGCTTTATATTAAGGATGGCTAGTATTTTTAAAATAGGTGATCCACTGTTGCCAGGTGTTTGGAAAAGTGGGTGGGGATGAAATGGGCCTCCGTGATAGAGCAAGTTCAAGGTGACACTCCGACCTGAAGTTGTTTCCCACACTCAGTGATAAAAAGGCACTTCTCACTTCCTCCTTGAAACGAAATTACTTCCCAGAGGTATCTACAAATGGCCAATAGGTATATAAGACCCTTTCATCCTAATTACATATTCATAGGAATGCAAAATAAAGGGTCAGAATAAATTGTTC